>JBBPQP010000002.1:0-179110 GCA_038092555.1 Boletus subgraveolens
AGGGGGAGACTTGGAGGGAATAGGAAGTGTTGGAGCCGACGAGGGAGAAGGAGACATGGCGGGTTGGGAGTGGGGGGGACTGCGGGGGAAGTGGGTTGCATGGAAGGTCTTCGTGAGGGGTAGGGGGAGACTGTGGGGGAGGAGTGCGGAGGAGGAGGAGAGCGAGGAGAGCGAAGATGAGACAGAAGAGTGCGATCATGAACATGGGCGGGTGGACATACTGTGAACATGATCGGGACAGGGGAGAACAAACATTAAATATTAATGTTAATGAAAGTCGAACGACTTCATTTTTTATTCTCCGCGGCATGTCTGACGAGTTTGACGCATACGACTTTTCTGAATTCACGGACGAAGATTTCGCTGCCATCGATGCCCACCTCGCTCGCGTACGTGCAAATGCACCAGCCATACAAATAGCCATCGAACACACTAGCAGCAGTCCCTTTCACCGCTTTCTCTCCTGGAAAAAGCACCTCGCCGTCACTGACCTCGTCTCCCCTCTTTGGTAAGCACGTGCTCTTGCCCTTACTAACACTCATCCTCTCCAGGTGTGAAGTCCAGTACGAGTACGGCCTCTACGGAAAACGCCATAAACCCTTGCGACTACGCCCTTCCGCCTTCACTTCAAAGAACGGAAATCAAATACGCGTTCACCAACAGGTCGCTCACGCAAACGACCGCAGACTCAAACGTGGCAAGGTAGCTCATTCTATTCAATCCATCGCTACCTCTAATCCCCCTATCAAGTCTGTCCACAAAGCTTTGGAAGACGAGCTACGTCCCGACAAACTCGTCATCCATCTCGTCTCCGAGGAGGAACGCTTCGGTCTTCGGTCAGTCGATTGGCACTGTGCACGCCCCTTCTTTCATCGTCATTCCTTAGCCTTCTGCAACTCATCGATGGCTTCAACGAACTAGTCTCCAACGGTATCACGGTAACCATCTCTCTCGTCCTTTCTTCATTGTTCTAATATACCACCAGAGGGAACTCCCCGTTTTCGCAATCACACACGCCCAAGTCGTTCTAGGCGTCATTGTATATGTTCTCCCATTTCTTATCACTTTTTGTTTCCTGACCCACTTTCAAGGACGAGGTACTCCGGTCACCCCTCACTCAAGGAAGCCAGGATCAAATCATCTCACCAGGATCACCTTCGAGCGCACCCTCTGACTCCCCACCAAAGAAGAAGCAGCGACTGCATGAAATCAGTTCCCTCGATCTGGATTCGCCAGCCCATGCATCTGCGATGCACACAGACCGCGCAGCTAAACTGAACAAGGAATCAACTCCCGCAACGTCGACTTGCATCCCATATGAGTTGCGGATCGTTGATTACAAGACACGCCGGTCCTCGAGCATTCCTTTGAACCAAGACTCCCTCTCACCGCGCCTCCAGCTCATGATGTATCACCGCATGCTCTCTTCTCTTCTGGAACCCGAAGCATTCGACTTTAATCTACTCTGGAACCGACTAAATCTTGATCCCACAAAACCTTTCTCGACCCAATTCTTGAAAGACATCGTCTGGGAACAACGACAGGTAGATCCTACGGATTGTAATGTGCATCTCGACCGCTTGGTTGCGGAATGGATCTCTACGGTTCAACGGAAACGTCCCGGTCTCGCAGGGGTCAGTCAACAATTGCAAATCGTTTATCGTCGGTCAGTATTTGTAGGAAAACGACGAGGAAAGGGGAAACATAAAGCTACAGAGACTGTAGATATAGACGACCCCCTTGAGGCTCTCGCACTCAAAGAAGAACTGGACCTCGCTCGTGCCATCGAAGAGAGCCTCTGCGAGATGGGGCATGAGGAAGCTAGCCAGGTTGCTCACCATGTGGCACAGAATATCAAGCAAGTTGGGCCCTCGTCCGTCGGCCGTGCATCTGCCGTCTGGAAGGACCTCGTTACTCCGTTGGATGCCGAGAAAACCGATCCCACGCTAGCTTGGGCAATTCAGCAGTCACTACTGACTTGTGCACACGAGGCACTTGCCAAGGTGCCAGCAGATAAATCACTCGAGGATGGTGGGAACCCATGCTTGGATTAGTCAGACCTGACATTGATATCAGTCCAACTTAGATCACCCTCCGTTTGATGAATTAAAATCATCCGCGAACGGAACTACTGTTGATATATCTCCCATTATTGGAACGAAAGAGTTCAGAATGAACGACGATGAACTTGATACACACCTTGCTGATGTTCTCCAATGGTGGTTCGGCGCGCGACCCGCCAGGGGGGTCAATGTCGGCCAAACAAATCGGTGCTTGTAAGTTCCTGTTGGTGTATTGTGCATGACAGTTGCGTATTTGACGATATTTAGCACATGCGAATATCGGGATTCGTGCGAGTGGAGGGAACAGAAGGCTAGAGAAACGGTAGCGGTCGCCGCCGAGGGACATTCATAAACGGATTATTGTATGACGTAATGCTGGACATCTTTTACTGTACGATAACATGATCATGGACGGATGGGTAGACTATCTCCATCTCGACTTCCTTGGGGAACATGTTCTCTTTCATTCCCTACGTCTGCAATCCCTCTCGTCATTCATCCTGTGCGCCATACTTGTAACTATACTATGTCTTTCAGAGAGGTATCCACTCGTTCCCATCATGGCAACATCCCTTTACCCTTGTGCTCACCATCCTCCTTGTAGGTTTCTGACTGTCGTCTTGAGTAAAAACATACAGCCCCGTACGGTACGGCACTCGCGGCTTGCGACCGCAGCTTGGAGAAGTTCAATGTATGGATTCGTCACTTTCCTACGATTGTAAGTGCTCCTTTCTTGAAGACTTGCTCTTGCCCGGTTGCGGGCGTCAGACCAACTCATAACGTGTAGACTGTATATGCTTGTAGCAATGTCATACCAACTAGGGTGCGTACTTCCAACCTCGTCCGAAACTCGACCATGACTATGTTTCCCAGAGTTATCGCTATTGTCGTAAGCCGACTCCACCATCGAAGTGCACTGCACACTTGGTTGTCTGACCCTGTCTTCAGGTAATTACACTGTCTATAGGGCAGTTCGCCATTGAATATGTTGAATACCAAGAACCGAACTCAGAGGGACAGTGCGTACACGAAACTAATTAACCGAAGAACTGCTCGAAAGGTACCTCCCACAGGCTAGAAGTGCCCCTCCTCGGGACCTCGTTTGAACGACGTCGTCCCATTGGGAGACCTCGCGCGAGGTCAAAGCCAGACAGCATATTTATCCACCCAAACGACTCCAACTTGGCTCGTGCAGACGCCGCCGCTCTCGAGCTCGGTGTTGCCGGCGATACCGAGCTGGTTCAAGGAAACAAGGCTGATGGGGGATCGTGGCAACTCGGCAAAGGCAGGGACGTTGCGCGGGCAACGTTTGACGGCTCACACCGTCACCTAGACTCTGATACCCATGTCTTTGATGTTGGCGATGACGATGACGACCGGACGCCGTGATGGTCGTGTTACATTTGATGTATCTGAAACAACCTGGCAAGGGCCGCCGCTAGATGACTCGTCCTATAATATAGATGGGAGTTGCACGCATCGAATGCACTATGCTGTCTGGTCAGATGTTTTTTATTTCCAAGGACTCGAACGTCTATGGGATCGTTTATTCTACTTGTGAGAACAAAGGTGTTGGTTAACCTTGTGCGTCCCAAAGTAGCGAGTTACATCAGGAATTTTGTAAAATCAAGTACTACGGGCCCCGGTTCCCCACGACCGTGCCCCAAGTGGCGAGTGATGCAAGCTCATTGGCCCCTAAAACAAGAGTTGCCTCCGCCTGTCAAGGACAACCCACATCTCGCCTAATCATGCAAACGGACTTGAAACAGCACTCTGCCGATGTCATCCTACGCTCATCGGATGGGAAATTGTTCTATTCTTGGAAGACCCTTCTATCCATGTCGTCCCCTATCTTCAATTCCATGTTCACCTTACCACAGCCAGACACATCCGACAATGTCGGCCATGGACGTCCGGTCATTGACTTGCCAGAGGACAGCTACACGCTCGAGCATATCCTGACCCTGTGTCATCCAGCCAGTTGCACTGAGAAACAGTTCGGGGTAGAGAGTATCCGCGAGCTTGGGGCTGTCCTCCAGGCAGCGACGAAATACGACATGGAGAACGTTCGCTCCGTGGCATTCAAAGAGCTCACCAATCCCTCGCTTCTCCGCAAAGACCTCGTGAAGATCTATGCCCTCGCATGCCAATATGAGCTTCACGAGCCGGCACGGTTAGCGGCCAAGCACACCTTGGCTCTACCGACGTTGGTACGTGGGTACGTGCCAGAATTAGAAGAGATTCACGCTGGCAAGTTATGGCGCCTTCTCTTGTATAGGGAGGCATGCGTCACGGCTGCAAGTTCTCTGGCGGACGATCATACGTGGTTCGTGTATACGGGCTCATCAGCCTTGTTTGGGTGTGTCGACGATGAAAGTGTAGGATGGACCACAGTCAGATACCCGCCATCTAACAAGTATCGACGTGGTCGATTGGACCGCATGTCGGTGCACATGTGGTGGCTCGAGTATATGAGGAAGTCGGGATACGCTCTGCAAAGATCCCCTCACGGCGACGCGGTAAAAGACAGAAAACTCGTAAAGGATGCCCTTTCAGCAATATCATCTTCAAAATGCAACCAGTGCGAGGCATTCAAAGTTCAGGAGACGTTCCAGTCTTTCGTGGATAGTTTTGCCAAAGAGATCGAGCGTCGCGTCGCAGAGGTTCGCTTTCTTTGAATGCCTAGACTCGGAGGGATAAGCTAAACATTTTCCCGGCAGGTTGAAATCGATCTCGGATTCTGAGCAAAGTTATCGCCTGGGACTTCACCTGCAATGTCCATTCGATCTATCTCACTTGTAAATAGTAAAAAGAAAGACGATAGTCCATGTGAAAATACACTGTCTCACAATGCTCAACCGTCTCGACCGGCACCTCCACCAACGAGACCAGCTCGCTTCGTGGTAAACCCCCGTCTCGGAGCGGGACTGCGAGAAACCTCCTCTGATTTTCTTTGCCACTGATCAATGAGTTTGCCGACACCCTGATAGGGCTTTTCAGGGGACGATGGGCGCGGATCCTCTTCAGACGGTGGGATGACTTTTGCGGCAAGGGTCGTGGCAGAAGGCAAACCATCAACACCTCCCTGGAAAGAACTGACTGACAACAGTTTGCTGGATGAAGTTGTGGGCAACCCCGAAACTGAACTCTGATTGGTGGACACGTCCGTCCATTTGTCCGTTGGCCCAGTGTGGCTAGGCCTTGGGTTCGTCAGTAATTGGCGCTTATCGGTGACGACAACCGAAGAAAGATCATCGGATGTAGGGGCAACTCGGGAAGGTGAGAATTTGGAGGTCGCCGGAGAATGTAGGCTTTGTTGCAAAGCGCGTCCTGTGGTCGTTGACGTTATTTCTGATGTTATGGTTGATTTGGGGAGGGGAAGATGACCAGGAGATGCAACTTTGCCGATAGCCTCATATCTCTGGACCATATCCGTGATCGACGGTCGACGGGCGCCAGCCGCACGCGAGCCATCTTGCGGAACAGACAGACCCGAGGGTGTCACAGGTGTATCCAACTTCCCATCAGAGGTAGACTTCGACACCGGGAACACAAACAAGGATTGTGGGCGACCTCGAGAGGCAGCCGTCGGCGTACCAGGAGTTGAATTCACAGCCGACATCTGCTTCACGTGGGAGTTTGGAGAACGCCGATTCGGTGACCTGCTAGGTGATCGTGGCGCCTCAATTGCCCCAGAATTCGCTACTTGTAGACGTTGTGGTGAGGCTGTGTTGAACTTCGTGGCAGAAGGCAAAGCGATGGATCGACTTTTGTGTGGCTTCATTACAGAGTCGCTGGGGGGTTCAGTGGATGAATCCAGAACTGTATCCTTCCGCCTCTCTCTAGTCTGGACAACACCACCACCCCATAGATCAACCAAGTCATGCACAGAGCTCTGCCTTCTTTTGTGCCTTGGACCTGACACCTTTTCGACTGACTTAGATGCCCTAAATCCAACAGCGTCCTCGGGAGTCTCCTCGTCACTCGAAGTCATTTTCCCCTCTCGCGGGGACTCTGACGTTGGTTGCTTCTTGAAGTCATCTGAAGAGGAAGATCGTTCATATGAAGGACGAGTAGCCGGCCCCGTGGGTGAATCCTGACTGATGTTCAAGGGACGTGTCGGTGGGGCAGGCGGGAGTCGACCCGGGAGCATGGGATTTTTGTGGCTTGGCGTCAGGCTCGTACCTTGCTTGCGCTCCTTGGACCGTGAACTCCGTGAGTTTCCCCTGGTAGGGGAAGGAGTGGTCGATGACCGAATGATGTGGCCAGGGGACTGTTGGCTGGTGATAGCTTCTTGTGGCGATTGTATATGGACATTATTCTTTTCGACGAATGAAGAACGTTTGTGCGTAAACTCGCGCAGTACGGGTGTCTCTGGAGGATTCGTGTCGGAAGCCCCGCGGTCCTTCGCTGGCGATACCAAGGTGTCGTTGTCTCCTGTCAGCCAGTCTTTATACTCCCGAGTCTTTTGTGGAGCCCAGAAAGCACTGGTTGAGTCACCTGTCAAGTGAAGCAAGTCTTGGGTCTCCAAAGGTTTGGAGGAAGCATTGACCGCGTGTTTCGCAGGTAACGATGACCGTGATGGTGGACGACCGCTGGAACGCTTCGCCGGTGAGATGCCTTCGCCAGTCTCCAAACGTGCTGGAAGCCTCGATGTTTCCTCTGCCTCACGAACCGGTGTGCCTGTGACTTGTTCGGAACGAGAACTTCTTCGTACCATCGTAGAACTCGCAACCGAGCGCTGAGGTTGTGGGCGAATGGGTACTGAAGAAGTTGATGGGACTGATAAATCAATGATGCTCTGATTGCCGAGGCTCGATTCTGGCTGTGTGGTATAACGAGTGGGTTTCTGTGAGTGGGCCATGGTAGCATCCAACTCTTCTAGAGAGGGGAACCGTATCTCTGCAGAAAAATCACCAGTCTGAGGAAATGCTGGGGTGTTCGAGGAGATTGAGCTCGACATAGTCTGAATAGCAGGACTAGTCTTCCATGATGAGCTTGCGTGTGAGACTGATGGACGAGGGGAGGGCGTTGGTTTTATATTAGCGGTGGTAGGCTTTGGCTTTGTTGCTGTCGACGAGGGACTAGGTGCGAGAGTGGGACGGTTGTAGGCATTTACTGCCGCCAGCCCAGTCCTCAACTTGCGCGCTTCACCTAGAGTTGGAGCGGATTGCGTGGAAGATGTCAGGCCCAGGCCATCAAAGGCATCCTTTCCTTTGGTAATGACAAGCTTCGTGGTTCGAGACCCCTCTAGAGGCGCGATCTTCGACGGAGCTGTTCTCTCGGCTGAGGTAGAGGATGCAGTACTGGAGCCTGCCCTGTTACTATCGTATGCGCTCCATAGGTTCTCCGCAAAGTTGTCCCCAAAGGTGGTGCTACGTGACCGCACGTCGCTACCATTCGAGTTACGCGGTTCGACACTCCACGTGGCGTCCAGTTCATCCCGCGCGCCACCCTTTGGCTTCCACGCTGATATCGCGGCACTACTAGAACTGGAGGCTTTAATGTCTTCATCACTCGGTGCACTACTCTTCATGGCTCTCCACGCATTATCTTCCTCCACACCGAAGTGGTCGTCTAGCAAATCGGCCTTTGGGGGCTTCGTTGCTTCCAGCGGTATCTTTGGCGAACTGGGGGGTTTCGATATTTCTGGCACAACAGAGTCCTGTTGTTGAGAGGAAGACGGACGTCCGCGTCGCATCGGGGCGATAGCTTCTAGTACTTTGTCTCTCGCTTGGATACCGGTATTTTTTGCTGGTGAGGGTCGTTGCGTGGTGGTCGAGGACGGTGGACGATAGGACACTAAATTGTCAAGTGGGGTGGCAGATTGGGACTGGACGGCTCGCGATGAGAGAGGTTGTTGCGGTACGATTTGATAGGCAAAGCGTGATTTGGTACCGCGCATACGATGAACTTGAGCAAGGAGCTCAAACACGGATGGCCGTTGGGTGCCATGCTCACGGAGCATCGATACTATATCACACGGGAAAATGAGTCAAGGCAGGACGCATGGACGGGACAACGTACCGATCAAGCCATTCAGTTGCGGAGAGTATACAGGATATGGCGGCATCCGGTACTGTACATTCAAAATGGCCAAAGGACCATGCTCCTCGAACGGAGTTGTATAGTAGCAGAGCTTGTAGAGCAACACTCCCAAAGCCCAAACATCAGATTTTTCATCGACAGGACGGCGTAGATATGGATCGATCATCTCAGGGGGCCTATACTGAAGAGTCGTGTGGCGGTTAAGGTCAGCCTCAAGCGCCCTGATCTCTTGTGTGGTGGATGGGGGCCGGGATGCAACTGGCGTCGCCGATCCGAAATCGCACAATTTGAAGGAAGTACTAGATGATTGGAGGATGTTTTCCACTTTGAGGTCGCGATGTAGTAAAGCCGGCCGTAGGTTGTGCATGGCTGCGACTCCTTCAAGAACGTCGACAAAGATCTGCAGAATCTCTGCTTCTGTGAGACGTTCCCTGAGGCGCCTGTTCATCATGTCGATGATACCTCCGCCTAGAGTTTGTTGAAATGAGACCTCTGGGGACAGAACGGGACACTAGGTACCTGGACAAAACTCCATGAGAATAAAAACTTCATACTGGCCATTGGACATCCTATGCCATGCGGCGTCGATGAGGTGAACGATATTGGGGTGCCCTTTCAGGATCCTCTGATATCATGGTGTAAAACGATAACATGCGGTTAGTAATCATACTGCGCACCATGATATCGACTTCCTTCTTGACCTCGGTGAGCAACACCTCGTTCGGAACGGCAATGCGCTTAAGGACATGATGGGTCGTGTTGTACACGGGTGTCGCGGTCTTCACGAGATAGACATAGGAGAAGCCACCTGTAAAAGAGTGTTCAGACACTGGGGTAGCAAGGTGAGGCTGGCGAGGACCTTGGCTGAGATACCTCTCCACCTGGACAGTGTACTTGTTTACAGATATTGTCTGGCCTGGAAGTAAAGTGCCCTTATGCTCGGTGGGATAGGCCTGCTGCTGCATGATGTTGGTTGGGTGCAAGCAGGGACAACCGACAGAGCAGAGACAGGCTTGGCTGTCAATGCCAACACGGCCTGATTGCCTCCGTATTACGAGGACCAGTGAAGCTCTGAAGGCTGTCATTGAGGATAGATCACGTGGGTCGTACCCTCTAGTCACGTGATTGTATGCCTACCACTGGTAACTAAACTAGCTGTTCCGAACTTCGGCTGTTCTAGATAATGGCGCGGCGGTCCGTACTACCAGGGCGCAGCGCCATTTGACCGTCGGAAGTTTGAACGACGATTGAAACTTTCTGGAGACTCTGTGAGTGGTTGTCTTTTCTTTCGGTCAAACCCGCTCACACCGCGTTTCAGATTTAGCCCTCTAGTATCTCTCTCTCAACTGGTATATATATAGACTCATATATATTGCCCGCCCGTGTCTCAGACATTTCATATCTCTCTACCATGCAGTTAGACGGAGTCCCCTTCTCCCGCCCTACCACCCCAGGGCTTCATCCCCTCAAGATCGGATGGTATGGCCTTGGCGCTATGGGCTACTTCATGGCGCGTAACATCGCCACATCCCACCGTTCGCAATCGAACACGACCCCCATCTTGTTGTATAACCGCACCTTGTCCAAGGCACAGAAACTCGTAGATCAGGTCGGCGCATCGCTTGCCAAAATCGCTTCAAGCCCGGCTCAATTGGCTACCGAGTGTGATGTTATCTTTACCAATCTTGCCAACGATGCTGCTGTGCAGAGCGTATACAACGAGTTTGCAAAGGCCCTTTCGGTTTGTTTCTTTTTTTTACCTTACAGATGGGCATGCAGTATCTCATTCCCCACTCACAGGAAACATCACCCACCAGAGCAAAGATTTTCGTCGATACCAGCACGGTGAGTCTATCCCAGATCTCTCCATTTTCAGCTATCTGACTCTTGAAAGATCTACCCTACACTTGCTGGCAAGTATTCTCCTACGGCACAGATACATGGATACTCATGAGAAATTTTCAGGGGACATCGACAAAATTATCTCCAGCTTTGTGCATTGCAGATTTGTGGCAGCTCCGGTCTTTGGACCACCCATGGCAGCGGATGCGGGGAAACTCGTAATCGCAATGAGCGGTGACTACCGATCCAAGAAAGAGGTAGCATATCTCACGGTCCCTGGCGTGGGCAGGAAGGTCATCGACCTTGGTGGAAATATCGAGAAAGGTGGGTCACCCCAATATCTTGCTGTCACTTTCTCATTCATTGTTCTTCAGCCCCTACTCTCAAACTGATCGGCAACGGCATGATCATGGGCGCCAACGAACTGCTCGCTGAGACACTCACTCTCGGCGAAAAATCGGGAATCGGTGCCCGCACCGTGTATAGCCTCGTCAAAGGTACGTCTGTCGAGGGTTCAGCTACGATATCTGACAAGCGATGTAGATATAATGCCTGCTCCCAGGTATGCATCGAATTCCTGTAAAACTTGATCGCCTTGATTTAGAGAAGACACTAGCTTGATCGCATACGGCGATCGCATGGTGAACGATCACTTCGACGGTGAAAACGGTTTTGCTATCGACGGGGGGATCAAAGATTCCGTGTCAGTGGTGGTGCTCCACCGCATTGCTCGATGTTAATGTCCTTGATCAGGCACATTCGTCGCCTCACTGCTGAACTCAATTGTCCGATGCCAGCGGTGGATACTGCTCACCAACGTATGATCACTGCGAGGTCCATTCATCAAGAGCAGAAATTAGTGGGTACCCACAAATGGGACATTATCGACTGGAGCGCTTTGATTGCAGGCAGCCGAGTAGCTGCAGGCATGGATCCATTTGATAGCAACAAGGTGGGCCTTCGCAGTGCACCAAGTCTGTTACAGGGGTTGACTGTTTCATGCATTGATTAGAGAACTCATGTCGTCCGGGATGACTGATCTTTAAGAACTATACCAATCATGCAGAAGTTGGTGTCTCGGAAATTCCATGCTCAGCAATTAGGTAAATCATAGAAAGCTAACCAGTTGAATACCACTGTAGTACAATATAACTATCTTTTTGCTGTACAACACCATGGATAATGGATCGAGAAAAGTCGAGTCAAACAGTACTTACATGTTGTTCTACACCAATTCTAGTTCTAGTTACACACTAGGGTTAGGGTTAGGAGCAGAAAGGAGCAAAAAGAAATGGCCTGCCCAGCCAGAGTGGCCGTGGCAGGACAGGAAAATATTGAGACAGTGCATGAGCCGAAGCCCATACAAGCCGCGATTACCCTCTGTATGGACAGGGTCGCCGTGCTATGGAAGGTCCCCGTGGCCCACACACCCAGTTCCATGAAGGAGCGCGTGCCATCAAGGTAAGTATGAAGTTTCCAGTTGCTCACTCCCCGCTTATATATACCACATCCCCGCGCACGGACCATCTTCTACCTCGTATCCAATTTTGGAATCCTCGCTTGTGCTTGAGTTCTCTGACATTCGTGAGAGCCAAGTACCGCTGTAGCACATGGTGGATTCTTTCAAATCAAAGTGCCCTTCTGTACTCTATGAATGCTACTAGGTTATCTCGCACTTCTTCTCCTCTCAGCTTCATATCTCGTTCCTTTCGACGATCAATTGCTCTTACCGCCTTCCTCAACCCATCGACACTCTCCACGAAGCGGTCGAGAAACCCACCGTCCCTAAAGTTGATATCGTACGAGAGTCCCTCGTCCGAATAGATATCGATCAGAGCGGAGACTGCTTGGATGAGCGGCTCAGTGCCTTTAGTCGATGGCGTGGTCGCAGTCGGTAAGATGGATAATAGGTAGTTGGATATCACCTATAGACAATGTGAATTGGACAATTCGGCGTATATGAACCACAAAACGTACTCGATTTGCCTCTATGGAATCGGGGTATTGTGCCAGGCATTCTAGCGTACCGATACATTTCACCTGCACCCGGACTTCCTTACTCGAGTCACAGACATTCATCAAGATTTGGACTTGCTGATCAACTGGAACCTGTGTGATGGTTGAGAATAGCGAGGTACGTTGAACCGGATCTCTCACTATTTTTCCTTTCCAAATATTCCCGACGCCCCAGAGGACTCCAACGGCAATTTCCCAGATTTCCTGCTTGCGTTCCTGCCCTGGAGCAATGTCAAGTCCAAGTTTGGACAGTGCTGTCCATATCTCGGCCCAAACGCCACGTCCGGCATCTTCGTCCGCAACGAGCGTCGCACTCGGGGAAGCAGAGAGCGAGAGAAATATATTGTTGAGACATTCGAAAGCGCTCACATGGATGGCACTGAGTACAGAGGTTGTCGGAGGATGAATTGATGAACTGGACGGGGGCAAGAAAGAGAGAGATGTTGGTTGGATCAACGTTAGAAGAGGTCGTACTGGCTCAGGAAGGAGAGCCGTAGAGGATCGCTCCGTATCTTGACGCAGACGTATGCTTTCGTCTAGCGGCGTGTCCTCTGTCATGTCATCGCTCATCTCCACGTCCTCGTCTGAAAAGGTTATCCAGTTGTCGAATGGGAATCGAGATGTTCATACCTTCTACGTCTTCTTCATCATTTTCAGTGATCGAGATGCCCGAAATTGGATCCGGCAGAGCTGCGCATGTTTCTGTCAAGATCTCAAGAGCGAGCTGAATTGTCCTGAGTCTGTTTTCTAACCGCTCGAGATCTAGCTCTGGCTGTGACTTGTGATCCGACTTTGGTGTATTTTTTAAAGATAGCTTTTCGATGGGTGGTGGTTCGTTTGCCTTGAGCGGAACAATCAGCGATGATTCGGTGGTTCATAACACAACTGACCTGTTGGTCTACAAGCCCTTTAACCTGTTGTGTCACGTCATCCAAAGACACCGAAGAAATGACGGGTTGCAAAACAGGAAGCAGAAGATCATTGTTAATGTCAAGGGTGGAGGCAGCACTAGGTGGCGGCAGTGGTGAGACATTGTTCATGATGCCTAGGCTCTCAGGTTGAGCTATGATACCCTACATCTGAACACGAAGGATCTCACCGCAACACAGGACTTGAAGAGTCTCAGAACGATCTCTGGAGAGATCTTTTGATTTTCCTTTGGGATCATGTTCGTTGCATCGCACGATGTCCAACAGACATGAACTGTAGGCAGCATCAGAACGAACTTCATTTATTGCTGTTTGATTGTCGTCTGTGAGAACATATAGACTTTGGGCTGCATGAGATCAGTTAGTCAAGTGGAAAATGAAGAGTGAAAGAACTACCTGCTGCAACTACAGTGGATATAGGCAACTTATCGCGGGAGGACAAGAATGACATTAGAAACGGAATAAGATTGATCTGGTTGATGGCATTGAGAGCCTTGTTCGAAGTCTCCCTGATCATCCTGAGACTAGGATAATACGTCATGAAGAGTAAAAGTACTCACGACAAGCACCATAAAATAGTGATCACGTTGTCAGCAAACTCGTACACCACCTTTTTCGCATTTTCCGGGGCATTTCTTGGAGATTCAAGAAATTGAGCAAGGATTGTGGATATCTTGTGCGAGAAGCCACAAAGTCCGATGAGGCGGATATCTTGAATGCTGACACACATACCTTTGGCACAAATGTCCTAAGTGGGGCGAGGATGTTTTTATTGTACATCTCCGCACAAATGTCATATCCTCCATCAACACAAAGATTTCTAGAGTATGGAAGGTCAAGGATCGCCCGAAGAGATCCAATCTGACAGACCGTAAAGCTCCAACAGCCTCAATCCACACTTCCTCTTCACTATCCGACAGTCGGGTGATCAAGGCTCCCACCGCATTTTTGCCTTGCAGCAACCTTCGGGTGGATGGATCATTTTGTATGAGGTTGGACACAGCGACACAAGCCCATTTGCGCTCAGATCCGTCAGGGCTCTCCATCTTGGACGCGTTACTAAACCAAGTGAAAAATCTCTTGAATGCGAGACATACCTTTTGAATGATCGGCAGAATAGCTTCTTTCTTTGTGGAGGCAGACTCGGCAGATGCAAGACCTCTGGGTAAATGTGAGTCTGGGACCCTCATCGGGTTGTGCCTACGCATCGCTCGTTTCTTTTGAGACTTCCCCATGACTGTAGTGATAATTGCGAAGCTTGGACCATAAAGATAGGGACTCGATCACCAACCACACCGAGAATCTCACGTGACTTGGAGGAAACATATGGCCAACAACCCGCAAAAAAAAAATTAGTATATGTTAAGTACTTGTACATGAGTGCCCAAGTCCATGAAGATGTCCCTCAGCCTACAAGAATGTCAAGGATAGTATCGAGGTAGTATGCCATCGCTGGCGGTAGACCCCCGTATAGAAGGAAAGGAAGCGCGTGATGCGGAGGACGCGCAGGTAGGAGTAGAGTCCAGATCCGCCGCGATGGAAGCCTCAGGAACGTAAGCTGAAGTCCCATCCCAGTCTTGGAATAAATCATCATCACCTTCCAAGGAAGGCGCAGAGGGCTCTAAACCAGGGTCATCGAGAGGAGGTGCACTCGGGGAAGCTCCGAGTGAAGGTTCTGACAGCCCAGGAACACGAAGAGAGACTAGGACGTCATCTCCCTCTCCATAATAGAGAGGATGGTTATTGAGGTAGCCGAAAGATACGTCGGCCTTGGAAGGAGGCGGGGGAAAGGAAGGGGGCAAATCGAGATTGTGCAAGGACATGGACACTTCACTCAAGTCGATTCCCAAGTCCTCCAAGTCGTCTTCTACCTCGTGCCATTCTGGTGCAGAAACTGATTGCGTTGTACTTGCGCTTGCCGCATCGACCATAGTCGGGGGAGAACTTGCCAACTCGCGGATGTGCGCAAGCTGTGCCTTGTCATCGGTGGCAACATGTCCATCACTTGGAGGAATGTATGGGGGTTCGTCTTCTATAAAGGGAGGCAGGTCGCTACATCGGATTGCATGTGGGTTGTCAGGTGAAGGGGTCGAACTCGAATTAGATACGGCGGAGCTAGGGGGTGGATGGGAGAATCTGGAAACGAATGGCGCTCCATAGGTGGGCGGCAATGGAGAACAAGGGCGATCGTGCGGGACAGTGGGTGGTTCAATTGCGTTACTGGTGAGACACGAGACGGCTTCTGGTCTAGAAGGATCTGGCTCCTGCGACACGGACGAACCCCGACGAGACGGAGCAGACGGAGCCACGACAGACACTTGTGGTGAGTCGGAAAAGGTCGGAGATAGTGGCCGATTGACTATGGAAGAGACAATGGGTCTTTTCCTCCGCCGGCGCGCTGATTGGCGGATATTGGACTTCCATCGAGCAGTCGCTCTTGCCCACATTCGCATCTTCCCCCGAGCATCTTGTTCCCGCACGTTCTCTTGGGAATCGTCATCAGCGCCGAGCTTGCGCGCGAGTTTGTGCTCTATATCCCTTGTCTTTTTCTTTCGCTTTCTCCAAATAATACAGCCGATCATGAAAACACATATAGAGCCGGCCAAGATGATGGCTAGAGCAAGAATAATAGTCGATTCTGTGGAGTTGAGGCTGGTCGCGCTATCCCAGCCCGCGGGGAGCACCGATGTGTCGAACTGCACTGGGGAAGGTGTGGATGTGGATGCGGGTGTGGGTGTGGGTGTGTAAGAGGAAGTTGGTTGTGAATATATACCAGAAGTGCTTGCAGTCGAACTCGAGCAACACTGTAGAAAGACTTGGTGAGACCGAAAAAAAATGGTGAGATGCTAGGATCACACGCACTGTTGAGCCGTACAATGTCCACGCGTTAGCTTTCCGCCAGAGACTGTCGGATCCTTGGACATATTTGTCTGCAACCGCTTGACGTGCAGAGTACTGAGACGTCGATGTGGTGGTTGGGAGTGATGTTGAGGCGCCAGCACGCGGGGAAAGTGTGATGGGGGTGTGCGGGGATGGGTCTATGTTATTGCACCCTATAGATGGGCAAAGGAAGATGGGAGGTGGGGTCGGTAGAGGAGCCGGGAGGGGGCCACCTGCAACTGCGGGAGGGGTAGCCGCGATGACCGCAAGGGCTGAGAGGACGGCTTGGGAGGGAAAGCGCCGGGAGGAACGTGAAGGAGGATGGAGACGCCCATGGGCGGGCTGGTGCGAGCAGGGATCTGGGTTAGGGGGAATGGAGTGGGTGTCTGGAGAGGAGGAGAGAGAGATTAGTCCAGCGTGGTTGTTCCATCTGCCATGTTTTGGCTTGGCCATGATACGGGAAAGGACCAGAAGACGTGCCAAGAGAGTCTTGCGGACACGGCGTGGCTTAATGCGGAGACCGAGCCGAGGGGGCGAAACGAGAGCAAGGAAATGACAGGGCCGTTCTCCCCCTGTCGTGAATGTACCCGGGCGTCGTGCACAACGGCCAGCCCGTCGTCGAGCAAAGAACTGAACTGAGAGGGAGAAGCTTGGAGGGCGGGAATGGCTCCAGCTTAAGTAATGTTTATTCCGCACGCCAAAAATAATATTAATTCAATGACTAATAATAACTGTCAATCCTGCAATAGCCGACATCGTCGTCGTTCCTCGTTCCGTCTCCGCACCCTCTCCTCCACCTCCTTCTCTTCCTCTTTGCTCCGTCGCTGTATAAACGCATCCTCACACCCTGCTTCGTACAGCAGTTTGTACGTGCCCAGGTTGATCCGGATCTTCATTTCACTGCATCCAACCATCGACCCGTCCGCCGATAGCCACCTATTTTAGGCCATCAGATTGGCGAATGAGGTCATCCCCCAACAAACACACCCACTTTCGTAAAAATAATGCACTCCGCCCTTCCTCTTTGTACTCCGGCGTCCATTCTGTAGGCTGCCGCAGTACGTACGAGTCCAAGTATTCACGCCATCGCCCGACCGCAGACCGATCTACCTCAACACTGGGGTCGTTGCTCTCGAGAAGCTGGATAAAGATTTTCTTCAATTCCGGGTCCTGTGCCATTTCCAGTCAGGAACGTATATCATCTAGAGTTGGCAAACGTGCAGCTACCCATTCAACACGATATAAATGCTCATCCGACCCCACGTGCCGTTCAGCCTCCCGACGATACCGGATCATATCCTGGTTGGTCAACATTTCGATCTTGCGCGCATCCTGGAGCATCATCCATAGTTCCTGTGACTTGTTATCTGATAGCACGCTTTGCACCTGCTCCATTAGAATCATCAGAATTTGTTAAGCATCATTCCCGGAGCATATGTCAAACACCCTGACCTGCTTGATGAATGCGGCAATGAGCTTGTCCAACGTGAAGAGGAGGTAGGCCTGTGGAACTGTTTCAGCACATGTGTGGATGCTCGGCCTGAGGCCACCTACCTGATTACCAAAGAACCACCGCATGTGCTCCTCAAACAAACTGACCTCGAGCTCGCCGTCAAAGAGCTTATCACAGGCGTCAATAAAGTACATGTAAACCAAGTCCTGTGTGCTGTGTGGTCGCTGCTCTCCCAATGCTTCCATGGCCTGTCTCAGGACAGCACCGGGACCATTCGGATCGTCTAATCCTAGCTCGACGGCAATTGGATTGCTATCCATAGGATTCAAGTGCTTCACCACATGTTTCGCACCATCGTCTTTGCAGGTGACCAACCGGGAATAGATCGACTGCAGCATGAATAAGTTATTTCCCAAGATAATCTGGCAAGCCAATCAGCTACCTGCAATAAACACAACAATGTATACATGGTTGTGTTGGCAAAAAAGGGTTTGCACTTCGGGGTGTCATCAAAATTGGTACAGGCCTGGGTAGTGCGAATCCAGACGTCGCTAAAATTATGTTCGTGGCGCACTTCCGTGCATCTGGGGTTACCATCGCCATGAGAGCGGGGCGAAGTTGGGGTCAGTGAACCCACGTCCCTTGTGTCTTGCCCGGGAGACTTCTCTCGAGATGATTTGAATAATGATCTTCGAAAATCCCCCGTTGCGGTCGACGGGCCAGTTGCTGATCTACCCCCGCTGCGTGAGTTGCTCAAAGCTTCGTGCTCCAAATCATCGTCCTGTAAACCATCAGAAGGACCGCACGTAACTTCGAATTCATGTGCCGGAAACATGTAAAGCAAGGGCACGAATTGGCGGAGAAAGCCCTCGATAGCACGCCGCTCCAGTGGACTGTACTGCGCCTGAGAATGATCTAAAAAGGAGTAGACCAGACGGAGCGAATCGTGCAATACGGACGTCTGTGGAAACTCAAACTCCACCTGATGCCCCACTGACCCTGCCGCAAAAGACGGTCGACCTCGTTGCGCAAACTTCTGTTCTTGAGTATCCTTGATCCCCTCGATATGCTGCACAAAGTGCTTGGCTGTGATCTGTTTCTTGTCATTCTGCTTGAATTGATTCCCTTGATGATCCAGAGATTTATAAAAGTTTTTGGCGTCAACCTCACGCCAGGTCTTGTTCCACTCTCGTTGTATGCGACGCCACTCTTCACCTTTGGCCTTCAACCGTGCGAGCACGACTGGGACCGCGACACTGGGGCAATCCTGTAGGGCCTGGATGACTTCTGCACCGGCATCACGCCCATAGACCTTCCTCAAGGTGCGGTGATAGATGCTCCTGCTAGAGCCGCCAAAGTCGGGCTTGAGCCGGAACGCCGCACGCTCCTCGTTGGTCATCTCTTCGATGCGTGTACCGAGGGGCTCAAAGAGCGCGATAGTGCGGGCAAGTGCGTCGAGTTGGACGTGATATTCGTGTCGTTCTTCTTCGCTCTTGTGAAGCGCTTCTTCAAACGAGTTCTTCTTATGGGATATGAAACCGGCCTCTTCTGATGCCCATGTTGGATGGGAAACCCAGACGTCATTCAAGACAGAACGACATAGCTCGTCGCGACTAGAACAGGCTAGATGAACTTCCTACAGGCGGGATGAGGGACTGGTTGATAAGCTTATGCAGGGATGACTTACGCTTTCTGGTAGTTTGCGATAACTGGGGCCCTCACCTTCGTCTGCTGGGAGCGCGGGTAATGGTTCTGGTGGACCCGTGCGAATACTGCCGGGGGGACCGTGTTCGATGATGGACTGGAACTCGTCGATATGGAGTACATCCTTGAACTGTGCGAGTAAGTCGCCATCGCCTAAAAAGACCTGGGACAAGTCCACGAGTGTTTTAGCATCGATGATGTCCTTTGAGTAGAGGGTGAGCAGCTTGAGGAACTCATCGTAAGTATCCCTGCTCTCCAACGTTCGCTTTGCGCGCTCAAAAAATAAGAGTTCGTCGGGGGGTGTCTGGATGGCGGGGTGAGGTACATTCATGACGTGAGGCAACATGCCCATGTGGGGAAGTGGAGGGGGTGGCATGACGTGGGTTTGAGGGAGAGAGGTGGGGTGGGGTGGCGAGGGGGGAGGTAGCGTATATGAAGTGTAATGAGGCGAATCTGGCTCTCCGGGCTTGTGTGTATGCTTTGGTTTCTTTGCCTGGGGTATGTGTCAGCTACGCAAAGGAGGAGGAGGATGCCACGAACTCGACTGACTATTGAGCGAGAGGAAGGGGCTGGTGTGGCATCTTTCTCGGGACCTTTGCGGCGCTTCTTTGGTGCTGAAGCGATGGGTTTCTTTGGGATCTTGTCCTTGTCCATATCGGACCACTGTGCTGGGACTCCAGGACCGACGGTTGGCTGGGGGAGGATGCCAGCGACACCGCCGGGGGCGGCAAAGGCGATGGAAACCTCGGGTAAGAAATCCTTGAATTCGGCCAAGAGGTCCTGTGCGTCCTTGAAGAGGAGCTGAACCTGGGCATATACCTGGGACTGAACGGGGGGAGTGAAGAGAGAGTAGCGAATTGAGGGGAGAGGCTTACGTCTTGTGAGTGACGTTGTTCTTTTTGGTATGTCTGGAGTATCTCGAGGAACTGCTTGTAGGTATCTGTGTCATCGGCGTAGCGTGCCTTTATCTTGTTGAGGTATTGGATCGCGTGATTGAACTCGCCGGCGGGATTCCTGGCGCCGAGGCCGCCGAGGAAGGTGGCTGCGGCGGCGGTGGAGGAGGGAGCTTGGGAGAAGGTGTCCAAGGGCTGGTAGGGAGTGATAGCGCGAGAGGGGAGAAAGGGGAGGGGAGCGGTGGAGGATGGTTTTGGGGCGTTGGTGGACTGAGTCGTTGTGCCGGAAGGGGTGGTGACACGGATGGCGTTTGGATCACGTGGGTCAGCGGAGATGTCGATCCTGTAGCCGGGAGGAAGGAAGGTGTTGAATCCCTGTATGAGGGAGGGATTGCCGTGGAAGAGCATGGAGACGCGGTCGATGACGCCGGGGGTGTCGATGCTGGAGAAGATGCAGCATGGAGGGTGGGGGATGTGGATGGGACTTACACTTCGCTCTTGAAGTCCTTCATGATGTCGAGAAAGTGGTTGTACACGTCGGGCTTGTCCTGGAACTGGACCTTGACCGCATCGAGGTAGCTGAGGGCGTCGGTAACGTTGAGGGGACGGGCGAGGTCGGGAGTGTCTGGCGCGGTGCGGGGACGGGGTGTCGATGACTTGGGCATGGCTGGGGGGAGATGCTCGGAATCGGATACGGAACTGAGCATGTTGGGATGAAGAAGCGTGGGAACTTGGGAATGGGGTCAAGAAAAAAAAAAGAGGACGGTTCGAGTTGCGCTCGTACTCGACAATAAGATGGCTCCCCGCGGAAACGAAGGTCTCGACTTTACACCCATCCTGACTCACTACCTCTTCCTCTTCACTACCGTTCTCTCCATCGTACGTCCCTCTATTTTTCTCCGATCCCCGCTCACCCACTCCAAACAGCTCGCTTGGTTCATTGCCTTCATATCACAAGCAATCGCCACAGCACAGAGTATTTGTCTCCCGCTCCTTCCTCTCCCGCTCGCTCACTTCCCTTTTTCACAGTCGGAAATGTCGGCTTCCCCTGGTTCGCCATCTTCCTCCAGCTATTCCTCATCCTCGGCATCGTCCACACCCTCGCAACCGACTCCATAGCAATGCATCGTTTCCAAATATCCACCTTTGGCGCAGTCGCAATCGTCTTCGCCGTACTCAGCGTAAACGAGAGCATATTCTCCGGTCGCGCTGCACTCGACGCAATGGCCGCAGGCTGGCTCATCCTCGCAATCGTCGACATCATCTGGGTCCTCTACTTCACCTCAGAGGAAGACTCCCTCGCATTCCACCTCTTCAACTCTCTCGGAACAGGTGGGCTCTCCCCTCCCTCCCGTCGTCGCAGAACTCGCGGCCCTTCCGCTCACATGGCCTCAAATGGCTACGCAGCCAACTACTCTGCCGGCGCAGGCATCGGCTCACAGGACATCCCTTACGACCCCGCCGCTAAAATGCCAGGTACCATCGGCCCCGCTGCCGTAAGGAGCCAAAACAGCTTCGTCGGTGGCGGTAGCATCGACGGCGCTCCCCCCCGCAGTCTCGGCCCTGTCCCTCCCCCGCCTGGCAGTGCCCACAGCACGCCAATCCCTCCTCCCGGTCAACTCACTGGTCCCGATCCAAGCGTCGGTGCAGCCTCTCCCCTCATCAGCTCAGGTGCTGCAGGCGTCGGTGCAGGCACCACCCTCAGTGCCTCTAGTCCCTCCCCCGAGGCCGTCCAAGAACAGGAAGCTTACTCATACAAGGCAAAGGCTCTCTACGCATGTCTGTAGCCCTCCTCCACCCTTCACCGTGATTTTCACACGTATTTTATAGACACCGCTTCCCCTGATGACCCCAACGAAATCTCCTTCGTCAAGGGCGAAATTCTCGACATCCTCGACAAGCAAGGCAAGTGGTGGCAGGCAAAGAAGGCAGAGGGAACGATCGGCAGTAAGTCATGTCTTCTTCACCCTACCCCCGTTTGTTCACTCCCCCCAGTTGCCCCATCGAATTATCTCCAGATCATATAGTGGTTGGATCCTCTCCCTATTTTTGTTATATACCTCTCATGGACACTTGTTACGCACTCTACGAACTTGACGTTCTTTTAATGACGCTGAGATTACCGAGCTGCTGTCTTTTGGTGTTGTTGTCAATCACTATATCATCTATTTTCCTTGTTCCTCACGTCCTATTTATCTCTCTTTCTCGACAAGATGGATACCACAACGCCTCGCATGCTTTTACTTTTCACGCATTCTTCTCATACATCTAAATTGATCTATATCGTGTTTGAATGATAACGTGTGACTATTTAGTGATAGAATACATGCTTATCCACTCCTCTCCATTGTGACTAGTAGTGACTCCCGCATGTCCTCTCAGTCACAGTTACCTCCCGAGCTTTGGATCATTGTCTTTCGTTGGGCAACTTACCCTTTAGATGGTTATCCAGCGTCATACTACCAACCGTTTCGCGCCTCGTTAGAGACGTTTGATGAACCATTGAAGACAAAGTGCGCGCTTGTCCAGGTGTGCCGTCTTTGGCGGGCCCTTGCCACCGTTTTTCTTTACGAAGACGTGCGGATTAGACATGGCTCAGGGAGCCTCAAGACAGTCTTGGCAGACCACCATCGCAAAGACAACGAGCCATTCCAGGGGTATTCCTTGAGGGGATTCGTCCGCCGCCTTGAACTCTCTTACGCTCAGACCGCCACAGAAAAGCTTGGTGACACCCACGACGTCGTCGAAATTCTCGCCAGTTGCCCTTCTCTCAAAACCCTTGTCCGACCCTTCCCGGGAGAACTCCCTTATTCTGTGCGATACGAATTCCCTGCAGAGATCGTGTCACTGCCCTCCCTCACGCGATTGGAGTGGTGGCACGATAACGGTGCCGCACGTTCAGGCGGCATCAATTCCTTGGCAGAGGTCCTTCGCAATGCTCCTTCCTTGCAATTCCTCGCTCTTGGCGGCAGGTTTTGGTCGAACTCTATGCACCTAGACCCCCCAATTCGATTGCCAGCACTGACAACACTTCGCTTGAGGCGGGTGAACGCCTTGTTCGTGTGGCAAGTGATCAAGCGCTGGGAGCTCCCTTCTCTCTCCCACGTCGTCATCGACTATCCGGCAGACCATGATGGATTGGGTGGATTATGGCTTCGTTTCGGTGGCCAACTCTGCACGGTCGAGTTTGGACGAAGCATTGCTTTCCACTTGACAGACCACATCTCGCCATTCCTTCGGGGGTGCACGGGGGTAAAAGTCTTCAACTATTTTATCAACTTCACAGTACCACCTACCGAGGCACTGCTGGTTGAGCAACCCTCCCTCCAGTGTATAGGAATCCACGCTTTCCCGTGTGACATTCTGGACGATAATTGGAGGCATCTCAACCACCATTTCGACTTTCTTTCCAGTCGCTTCCTTCCCGCTCTCAAGCGCATCATCCTGTACGGAAATTGGCAGCAGATTATCACAGATTCACGCATTTCACCCGTCCTGGACCGCCTCAAGCAGAAGGGGTGTGCAATCCTGCTTGCAGATCACTTGACGAGCCCCTCTTGTGACCACTTCTGATTGATGGTGAGAGCAATGTTTGGGTTCTCACACACGATACTTATTTTTTTCTCCTTGATCTCCAATTCGGCCGTTCACCCTTGCTTCCCATTCCGCCATAGGACCCATTCTTGTTTCGGGCGGAAAATCTATATTCCCTCTCTTTCCTACTCTGTATTGTGGCAGCACCAGCGGAACTAGCCAGTGGATCTGGTTGCCCGACTACCGTACAAGGATATTCAGGATAAATATGCCCGTAGAACAGGTCTTCGTTTCATCGGATGATAACCATTCTCATCAGCCGAGTGTTAAGAAGTACACAAAGCGTTGTCTAGTGCCGTCCTTTCGTGTTCTGCATTATGGATTTGGATTAGCCATGAGCTACCACTGTTCTATGTTGCAATCGTCGGGGGAGGGATATGCGGGTTAGCCTGTGCTGTATACCTCGGTCGCGCTGGTATCAAAGTCGACGTGTTCGAATCTGCAGTAAACTTGGGTGAGTCGGTGATCAGTAGGTTAATCGACTCTTGACGAGAGATTCTGTACAGGTCCGAATGCGCTACGCGCCCTGGATGAGATGGGCCTAACGGCGGAGGCTATGATGGCGCATACAGACCAAAAAGTCCCTCAGGTGACCAGCGACCCTTTCGCTTCGTCTTTGGATTACCTGGTCACGAACATATTCTTGACGTCCGTTCCTACCCGTTGCCTTGTATGTCCTACCTGTCCACTAGTTCAACCGCAGTATGAAACCCTGCCGGAAGATGTCGGGTTCGACGTACACTGGTTCGTGTCTCATCGCCAGGCTACATTCGCATTTCTCACGCGCACCGTATGGCAGCGCTGCGTTCCTGAACGGCCTTGTGGAGCTCATCGATTCTGCTATCATCCATTTCAACAAGCGATGTGTATCAATATCTCTCGATAGTTCCAGACAAGTCATTCATTTTAAAGACGGCACCATATTCGAGGGTGACGTCGTTCTTGGGGCGGACGGCATCAGAAGTACGGTTCGTCTGGCTGTTTCAGGTGATCCCGAGAGCAAGCAACATGTTGTTTTCACCCGGACAGTGGCGTATCGCGCACTGCTTCTTTGGGAGGATGTCGAACGAGCAGGGGTCACGCTGGAACTAACCGAGCAGCCTCGTTACATCGTCGGCGTGGACAAGGTAAGCGGGCCTCGTTCGTAATCTTTGAATCACGAATTGCCATGAGCTGATCATTGCCGCCAATCTTAGCACATCATCCAATCAGTACTGACGAATATGTCAAAGATAAATGTCATTATGTTCTGTACCCATCGTTCCGTCCCAGCAGGTTCTGTCGAGATATAAATGGGTGACGCCAGCCACTCAGCAGGAAATTTTGGACACTGCATGAAGACAGTAGTGCGGAAGTGTAACGACTTTTGTCCCTCATCCCAACCCGAACAAAATGGTCGATCCATGTCGTCGATCCGCCACCCAGCAACGTCGCAGAGAGGCATATCGCTCTTGTGGGGGATGCGGCGTATGCAATGTGCCCCCACTTGGGTGGTGGCGTTGGTCAAGGACTTGAAGACACTCCCGTGCTCTGCAAACTACTGAGTCATCCGGAGACTACGTTGGCGAACCTCCAAGATATAGGCTTATCCTCCGTTGGGGTCACTTCGTGCCGTCTTACTTGGGCGTTTCTTCTGTAGGATGTACTGCGCATTTATGACAGAGTACGGCGACCACGTGCCAATATGGTTCTGGAAAGGGGCGCCATGGCTGGGGAGCTTTACGAGTCACTCCGCAGCGGTGACAACAGTGCCATAATACAGAGTCTCCGTATTCAACCACCGGGACAGTGGGGATTTATTCATACCACGATCTAGGAGCTGACCTGAAGAGCGCGGTAGAGATGTTGAGGAATGATGGAATATTTAGGTAGCCACGATGATATCACCTATAATTTGACAGGGCAGTGCGTACACTTGTACGGTTAAATCCACATTTTCGAAGTGCTACCGATCGAGGCGCGCTAGAACAAATACATACATATGAGGATACAGATCCAACGAATAAATCGTGATACATTTTCAGACCAGATCCTTCCAATCACCATCCAGAAGGCGAATGCCTCGTCTCGCCAATCGCTGCCTCCAAACTCGCATCTCACCTTGCACACCGGCTTCTTGAGCGTGACGATTCAACCCGTTCCGCAACCACCGTATGTCTCTCATGCGTACGACAACTAGTGAAGGCAATGAGGGAAACAATGTCTCCAAGGTTCTCCAGAAATCGTGATTCGGTCGAGGGATAGAAAGAATCTGCAATGGCATTGCCGCCTGTCCCGAATCTGCTGCATCGGGAGGCATCAAGGTCGGCAATGGAGTCTCGAGGGAAAGATGGCGTAGATTTGGACAAGTGCGGAGTAGCGTACGAGGAGAAGGATGGAAGTGTGTAGGCCAGGATTTAGGGGTGAAGAACGAGAGTACCGAAAGCGAATTGCCATGTACATCGAGAAATTGTGTTGTGAGGGCTCTCGGATAAGGGACATCCTCGTATGGTGTGAGGTATAATGCCCTTAGGCGCGGGAGGGCCGCATTCAACAGAGCATACATGAGAGAGGACGAGGGCATAGATAACAGGGTCAAGGTATGCAGACGGGGGAGATCCAGCTTCACATTTGTTGCTGGGATTTCGACTGCTTCTTGACTGTTATGTTCCGTGTCTGCCGGCTCCATATCGCTCCCAATAACTTCCAAACGCTCGAGTTGATGACACGTTCGGAGCAGTCGAACGAGTGGATCCTCTTCGGTAGAAATTGCAGAGCTGAACGTGGCAACGTAGCAAACGCCGGTTAGAATCCTCAGATTAGAAGTTCCGTCTCTGTTGGTCAGAGAGGCAAGAGCACGGCGGCTTAGCGGAAGGGCTGGCGATAGAGTCAGGTTCTCCAAGAATGGAATCAGGGGAAATAGCGTAGTGAACAGCGAGTCAATCACGAATGCTTGTCTGGAACCATGCGTGGCCGTTATCTCTGATAGATCCAAAGTCTGGACCCATCTTCCAGGCGTGGAGTATGGTATTCTGCGAATGGAATCCCACAGCTGGTCTGCAGTGCGGAGTTGTAAAGTAAACTTGTCGAGGCCGCTGATGGTACGGAGCTCCACGTTGGAATACAGAAGCGGAGAGGCCACTTCCTGTGAGTCGGGTTGTTAGTAACTTTTGCGGGAGTGACTGTATCCGTCGAAAGCGATCCAAGAATGTATATATGCCGATTCAGAGTGCGCTGCACTCCGTCTCGCTTGGGCGATCTACGCCTTCGAGCAACACGAAATTGATTGAGAGGACTTACATAGAAGAATTTGCACACCAGCATTAACGAAACACACCACGAGAGTCCACTGCCAGTGGGCTTGAGATGCGACCGCTGTGATGCATCAGCCGATAGGGCAAGGGAGAATATTCTTGACCAAATTTCCACAGGCAGAGGTTTCAAGGGCGGTTGCTGAGGGAGAAGAGGAAGGAGAATAAAACGACCACCATACAGTGCAAGCGGTCTCGGGCAAAGTAAGATGGTCTCGCTCATGCGAAAACAGATTTGAATCCGAGAGGTGGACTGCGCACACGGGTCACGATAACCAAGTAACGTTCTCTTTTGAGCTACTCAGTGCATTATTACCTACATCGTATCGTATATGGTGTTCGGTGTTCCAGGGGTAATCTCATTTCGGAACCATGCCAACAGACACGCTCCCTCAATTCAACACCACTAGAGGTCTGCATAATAATCACAAACTGCCAGGCGGACCCAGCAGGTCGCTCATTTCATCGACGAATTTCTGATAGTCGTCTCTCTCCTTCACAATTGGTGCCTTCAGTCCTTTATCTGGTGCTTGGCTATCCGACGGAGGGGCAGTGACAGTTCCGAACTGGCTCTTCAGTACGCCAACGAGATCGGGTCGAACCTGAGGGGACGTTGCCTCCAAGCCAACATTGACGGATGGCGCGGCGTTGACTTTTGAGGAACTAGGTACTCCCGAAGCCCTCTTTCTTTTCAGCGACGCTGGGACGAAAGCCGTTGCTTCTTTTTTCAGGTCACGCAATTCTGGTTCAGCCGAGATGGTAGCACCAGTGTGTACTGCATTTGCAGGAATGGCGCCAGGGGCACCAGTGGTGGGCTTTGGAGGCAAGGAAGGGTGCCCAGGCGGTAATTGACTGGCGCGGTGTGCTTGGTAAGTTTGGTGAGGGATGGATGAAAGAGGATCTTGAATCGCAGCAGCGGATTGAATCCGACGAGGAAAAAAGCCGGGAGGTGGGAGCGGACACAGAGGTGTGACGCCAGGTGGACTTGTATAAACACCGCCATTGAAACCAGGTGGAGGCGGTGGAGGAGGGGGAAGTATGAACGATGGCGTGCTCAGTGGTATATACGGAAGTAGAGGCGGGAATGGCGGGGGAATTGCACTGGGCAGCGCTTGATCGTTTTGGTCTGCTCGACTCATAACATCAGTACCATTTCGTAACAGGTCCAGCGCACGAGACGAACTTGGTACATTACTCGGTGGAGGTCCTTCCGGCATGGGGATGTCATCGTCGCTGCCGCTCTCGGAGTTTTCCAAACCGGCACCGGGTGGCGGGCCCTCAGGCATGGCAATATCCTCGTCTGAGTCTTCAAGTGAATGAGTACTAAAACAAAATATGGCACGGGAGTGAAAATCCCACCTCCGACGTCCTCACCACTATCCACTTCATCCGCGGTGAGAGCTGCAAATGTGTATAGTACATGGACAAGATAAATCCCGATTAAACACTCACGTCTCTCGATGTAAGGCATACCAGGAGGGGGGACGCCGTAAGGATTCATTACAGGGTCGTAGTATATGCTGCGCTCCGGATGCCGAGGAAGACCATGCTTATTGAACAGATTTCTTTTCTGTTCCACAGGAGGGGGTTCCTTCTGATCTTCACCCTTTTCCTGTCTGCGCGGACGATATACGAGCTTGTGCTGTTCGGGATGTTCCTTGACATAATCATCCTTCTTTTTCATGATCTTTGACAATTCATTCTTGAGATTCGTCAGCCGGGACTTGTCAGACAGTTCGGCGCTCGTTTCAAGCTTTTCGATTTCATCCTCCAAGTCTGAGACATGATGAGTAGGTGTGCTGGCAAGGAATGGCTGGACTTGCCTCGTGTATCCTTTTTGACCAAGGCAAAGTCACGGGCCTTGGTTCTTTCCGTCTTGTTCTACTGCAATAGAGTGCATTAGAAAGCAACTAGAGATTTGCAAGAAAACATGCCTTCTTGAGCTCTTTCTTGCGTTGCGCCTTTCCTGAGAGGGGCGGACTGGTGATCAATGAATCAAAGGCTGAATGAAAACTTCACGCACGGTACGCATCGGCAGGGTTGAGATTTTTTCCCTTCGCCATGGTACTAAGCCCTTGACAGCACTTGGGCAGTAGAGCAGGACAGTGGCACGTGACTCTGTTGGAGTCATAGAGCGGGCTTGACCGTCCGCACCATTCGGTGGCCAGTTTCCCCTTCCGAGGGAACGGCCCCAGCAAGGTCTCCAGCGACGTCAAGATAGCAAGAGAGCGATACCAGGGATCTTTTACCTATGTCAGTCCCGATGGCCTCTGAGCCATCCGGACGAAACACTCCAAAGCGACCCTCTAAGATGGCATCCTCTCAGTCATTGAATCATCTCCTTAACTTCACTCTACCCCCAAGGCAAACTCATTCACAAAGCTTGCCCAGGCGTGGTAAGAAGCCCACTACTCATGGCGTTTGGAACAAGGAGAGTGAGTACCAGCCTTATCAGTTATCCCACCTAGCGCTAAATTGGTTCCCATCCAGGATTTGTGAATGCCCAATATCGATTTATCATGAATCCAACGGGAGACTATACAGTCCATTTCGCGGATCCGGACATGTATGTTCCCCCCATTCTTATGTCTTGCTATATTCTGAACCCCCTCCTACTGAAGCTTTTTCCAGTGGGAAGATATATTACAGGTCGTCGTTTCACGAGCGTCAGCCTATGCATCGACAAAAGGTGGGGAGACTTTGGGTCCAGATGAGGGCTTTACTGCTTGTCCTATCTGCCTCTCTCCGCCTGTTGTCCCTAGGATGACGAAGTGCGGTCATGTTGGTCTCCAGTGCCGTGTTTTCACCACTCCACTGACTTATTCCAGGTATTCTGTTTCCCATGTATCCTCCATTATTTGAGCCTGTCGGACAATCTTAAGTGGGCCCGCTGTCCCATCTGCTTCGACTCCGTTCACGCGAAACAACTCAAGAGCGTCAAATGGTTTGAAGGATCAGCTTCATCGGGCGAAGACCGCGATAATACTGCTCCAGGCAGTTCATCTTCCTGTTCCCTTGATGAACCATTCGAGACGACTCCTCGTACGGGTTCTTTCTTGCGCATGCGTCTTATACAGCGCCCCCAGATCACTACTCTGGCACTCCCTCGCTCGAAGACGTGGCCTTCGGACCTCCTTCCACCTCACCAGGCCCCATTTCATTTCCTGCCCGACATATACAATTTTGCCAAGTTCATGCTGGCCACTCCACAATATCTGATTGCAGAACTCTCGAAGGATCTGGATATACTGAGCGTTGAGCGGCGTTCGATGATGGCTATGAAAGATGAACTTAGCGTTGTGTATATTGATGCCGCGGAGGAAAGGCTACGCCATCAAATAGCGAAAGCGGCTGCTCTTGAATCGCCCCTACTTATCAAGACTATCGACAAGGCTCACAAGGAGTACGAAGACCTTCAGCGTCACTATGCTCGTATTACCCGTCGAAGTGAGCGGGCTGATATCGAGCCCGCCGGCTTGTACGAGACCCCGGATGCATTTTTGGCGACTCAGCGTTTGCCATCGGTTATGAATAACCAACCGTTGGATACATCTTCGCCGGTGACATCAGACCTCGCAACCCAACCTATCCGGTCCCCGCAGCCCACTAGTAACAGAAATCACCGACAACGTCGTAATTTGAACCCGCCCCCTCCTTCGACACAAACCTATTACTATTATCAAGCAGCTTCGGGCCTGCCTGTCTTCCTACATCCACTAGACATCAAGATCTTACTCTCCCATTACAATGGATACGTCTCGTTTCCCGACGAAATTACTGTCCGCGTCGAGTCCGTCGCCGAAGGCACTGTCAATGACGACCTGCGCAAACGCTGCAAATACTTGGCCCACTTGCCGGAGGGTGCGGACGTTGTATTTATTGAAGCTGATCTAGAGGGGGTTGTAGGACTAGACGGCCTGAAGAACTTTGAGGGTGCACTCAAGTTGAGGACGGCACGAAGAAAGGAGAAGGAGAAGAAAGACGACCGGGCGCGCGCGCGGGCAGAGGAGAGGGAGAAGGAAAGGATGAAGCTTTTGTCACGCGAAGTTGTCCCTGAATTTATCGATCACCCACCACCTGCTCTCGACACCGAGGAGCTTTCATCACGTGTTCCAACCTCACAGCCCACATCTGGTGCATGGGGTTCAAGAAGCTTTGCCTCTGCACTTCATTCTGCACCTTCCGTATCCCGCTCTCAGCCGATTAATCGAAACGCGACTCCAGAAATTGGTGATGAGTGGGACCTGGATGCAGCTTGGCATGAGCTTGAGCAACGTGGTGGAAGCCGTAGACGTTCAAAGAAGCTGGTGGTGCTTGGCGGTGGTACCGGCGGACGGCGACGTTAGATCTGACGTGGCCCTCAGTGCTTGTGGCAGCCAGAACGGCCCGATGTACTCATTCGTTCTCCAACTTTGTAACAACGGTCAGACATAACATATATCCGAGTTATATGCAGTTGATTTGTTTCATTGTCCATCAAGTTCCCTCGAAGTATCTGACCAAACTCTTTCTAGTTAGGAGTCACTGGCCTCCCGTTCAACGGCCTAGAGTCGGAGAGTTTATTGTCATATCGCAGTCATTAAGTCCACTGTGATTCAGAACGCCCACGGCCAAGTTGGAAAAGACATGGACCCAGAACTTGCAGAACTTGGATGCAGATGGAATGCTCCTATCATCCACCTTCTGAGTGCGGTGAATCCATGTCCTATACAATTCGCTTGGAGTTCGTCTGTCCAGTTTTAGTTGCATTGCTTGCAAAGTGTGCACATGCACTGATCTGCGAACGGGTGAATTTACGTTGTTGTTTCGTTATTGTTTCCATTCACTTTGGAGGTCTCTCACTGGCCAGATTGACTCTAAGTGACCCAAAAAGAGCGAACGTACGTGGACTCAATTGCTAAACGGGGCACCATTCTGAGGTCGAATGGCTCGCTTAATCTATTGATGCCAGCCACTGTCGGAATCCTGGAATCCGATGCATCTTTGACGCAACCCTCTGAGAGTTCCGTGGTTATCCCGGCTTGGGTCATGAATGAATGCACAATCATGTCCCTCGAGAGGTCTAACACAGGTACAGTAACGGGATAAAACAGTTACAAAAGCCGCACGGTATGGGTAGATTGCCTTGAAATTTCCGGCAGACAAAACCCGACTAATGGAGTCGTGGATAAAAAGAACTGAGATTGGTATTTGACATCTACCATTCTGAAGGTAATTTCCAAGGTCAGAGGCACCTATTGAACTGAACCATATCCCTGCGGACAGTTCTCCTGAGCAATGCTGGCAGATCCACTGCGGATGTAACATATTCTGGCAGTTACACACTCTCCGGTACATGGTGAGGTAAGAATGGAGCTCTTGCCCTGATAGGTGTTGAAGATCTGGTTTACTCGTCAGGAACGGGGCTCAGTCCATATTTAAATAAGATGTCCACACACCTCGACTAAGGTGGAGTTAATAGTCATCTCTGCAACGACGAGGGTCAGTTAGAGGTCAGACTCCTGTCCAAAGGACTCACGCTCAGTCACAAGCTGCCACCAAGTTGCGTTCAGCGGGTCATTGTCGCCCCAGGTAATGTTTCCACCGTAGGTTTCCCTGGTACTATACTCCAACTCGAATGTGGGTCCATGTTGAATCTGGGTGTCTAGAGCACTGAAGGTATTGACAGCGGCTTTATAGCTGTCAGAACAACGTTATGGCCACTTCTTTGACTACCAGACGCAAAATAACTCACGTGTAAGCATCAAGAACTTCAAAAGTCTGTGAATAATGTGGGATTAGTATCTGTTCCTCCAGGAACGTGATGTGCATACAGCAGAGTCGACCTCATATACGCGGAAACCGGTATTCAAGTTTGTCAAAGGAGTCACTGAAGGCCCAGTCTAGGAAGGGTTAGCGAAATTTGGAACGCGTAGGTGAAAAGGAACATGCCCAGGATAATGTTTGAGCGGTATCAGTATTCATTACCGTCGCATTGTTCGTGTAAAAGATCTATGACCAGTTCTCAAAAATGAAGGGTACGGAGGTTCTAAAGGACTTACGGACAGTTGATCTTCATGAGCGTGGCCCCAAAAGATATCTGCAGCAGTGTCAGCTAGCTGCCTAAGTGGGAGAATCTCATACCGACTCGCGATGACATGAGGAGAGAAGCGATCGACACTGTAAATCTCATGAAGAAGGCGACAGGGATACAATGAACAGTAACATTTACATTTGATAGACTGTTAAACGGATAGTTTGAGCTGAGACCGGGGCCCTTGGCAGGTACACGTACATAGATTTGTTGGGTTCCTCAGCGAATTAGTACCATCCCAACCACTGATTACATGACCGATAATCCAGGCTGTCTTTCCGTCAGTATGGACTTCATTCTGACTAACCGTTTATGTACCTCGGTCGCCCGCGTCCTCGGCATCTTGCAATTCGTCGGTTAAGAACCTCATCATACCGGAGGTATCTGGGTACGAAGCGTTGATGTAATTGAAGTAGTTCGATCTATGGATAGCTCAGAACACGATAGATGAGAAGGTGAAGCCACTGACCGATACCCTAGAAAGAATGAAACATACTGCTCGTATCATATAGTCCACTCGTAAAGACGTACATAGGTTTGTGTTCAAACTGATGATCCTCAGTCCGTCTGTTCGTTTTACCATGTATGCTGCATAGTGCGCACGCGAGTACTCGACCGATTCTTCCGGCAACCAGCCTTCGTAATTCCAAAGCGCCGTGACATGGTCATACAGCCTAGATGCATGTCATTATGGTAAGAGACTCCTCTGGCATGCAATCCACACACCATTCAAACTGCTGACCCAACTTGCCACCGAGAGAATAGGATGCCGCTAAATCAGATGGGTAGCTGTCGTGGTTACCTAGCGTCGCATACACCGGGCCTGGCCCAAGCATGCGTTTGAGGAGATCGAACAATACAACCTAGAAACGTCTCAAAACAGCGAATAAGATCCTCTGCCACCTTACCTCTGAATACTCAGTATAGGCCCTTTGATACGTACTTAATAAGACATCTGAGGACTACTGTCTGACTCACCTCGACTGTTGGATGTTGGGATCATGGGCCAGTAAGTCCCCAGTGAAGAGGGTGAAGTTAAAGCCAGTTGTCTCCGTTCCAGCTAAAGGGGGGATAGCCTCGAGAGTGGCAGTGATCAATGAATACGGGGAGTCGCTACAAAGCTCCGAGATGTAGTTCAACGCATACAAGAGATGGTAAAGCACACACCATAAGAAATAGCCAAACCGAGGTGCTGGTAGCAATGGTGTCTGCGGGCTTTGCCGGTTATAAGCATTTTCACGGCAACAGAGTCCGCTGGTACAGTTTGCCTCCGCCCCATTAGCAAAACCTGCAAGTTGATAAGCCCGAGGGGACAAGAGATGATAGCCAAAAGGAGGGGGAAACGCTTACGAGGATCGATATGGAGATCAGACACGTGCAACACTTTCAGACGCTCGCCGCTGGATTGCTTCGGAACTGGAAGGGGATTCGGCTTCGGCTTTGCAAACCACCCTGTGATATTCAAAGGCAAGGTGTCCGGGTAGGAGCAGAAACCAAGGAATTGGGCACAGAGAAGCTGGGGAGTAATGTAGATCCGGAATCATGGATTACTTTTAACGAGACACCCACTTGTCCGTCATACCCCCCAACATCGGCAAATGACACGACCTGCGTGAAAATCGGCCCGAGGGTGAGAGGGCCATAGTTTGCTTCACAGGTCGATGAGTAATTGAAGTATTCACAGAGGGCGACAGTGAAGTTTGGTCCTTGGTGAGGTGCACTCAGCGCAAGAAACTTTGCGACCTCCAGTGATGCTTGGCAGCGCGCGCATTGATTCGTGCCGAAGATTGGGTTGACCGAGATTGACTTGACCTGTGCGATCGCTTGTTCCAAAAGTTTCAAAGAATCAGCCACGGGAGGGAGTGGGTGAGGGTCTGACGTGTCGTTCTAGGTCGCGGATCAGAGATACATACTGCTTTGTGAAAGCAGCTGGAGCCTCAAGGCCTCACCTGCGGAATGTTGTTGGGATCAGTGAGCGAGTATGGAAACACTTTATGCTGAGGAAGGCAAAAGAAGTTCAACACTTGCACACGACCTTGACAGATGACGCTTACAGTAACTGGATCCGAGATGACTGGCTGGGGCTGCTCTGAGGTTGCTGTAGGGTTGTTGTAGTACAAGGGGTACACGGAGGTGGGGAAAGCGCCAGGCGCGGTATACGCAGACTGCTGCCCGCTCACAAGCGCGGTGGCGGAGGCGAGCACCACAGCAAGGAGCCATGCTGTGCGTCTGATTGGCATGTCGCCGCAGATTGAGAAAGTGTCATGACAGCAGGTCCTTTTATGAGGGTATCCACAAGGCGCCCAAACATTGAAACAACGCACGATTCTTCTATTTTCCACGAAAGCTTACTAGACTTCCTCGTTTAGTTCACGAACGTGCATTACATCAACACCTGCTGATAACCGAGCTCCGTCCGAGCAGCGGATTTCTTCACTGGAGGATTTCCAGGTCGACTGAGGCATCTGCGAAACGCATCAGTACATGCTATAGGACGTTGCTCACCCAAGGCCATTCAATAGATATCGTGGTCAAGGTTAGTTTGCCAAAACAAGATGCCGAACTTCCAAAGTTTCATCGCTTGCGAGTACACCAACTCGGAGGTTGATACTATACACCTGTGGGGCACAAATTTGCCTTTGAAGCGCAACCCCTGCAATCTGAACGACTAAAAAAGTTACATTTGTTTTGCATAACCATCTTAACGATCCATCAACAATCAGACGAGCGCACAAGGTTGCACCATCAAGCAACAGCGACAAGAGTATACTTAGATGAAGCTAAGGAGCGTTTCTAGTTTTATCCGTCTCCATTGGGGAAACATTCTGTTGAAAGAACGACGGCGAGTTCGAAATTCTATGAAGATAGATCGCAAGTCAAATATCAAGCCAAAAGCATCGAACGACGAGCCAGATTGGACGCACAGGGACTGATCGATGCGACGACAACGTCCTGTACATTTATACTGAGGCCAAACCAGCTATCAAGGCGAGATGATATTGGTAGGATACAAGGATTTGCTGATTTGCAGAGATACATAGATAGTAGATTGCGCTCACTGGATGAGCTGGACGTTAGCCGAAGTGGTGACTACAAGATTGCGATGTGATAACACCGACCAAGGAAAGATTGGTCATAAGAAACCGGTGTCTATGGATAGTTCATGTATGGCTCGAGTTTGATGTTCGAGGAGAATGAGGGTTCTCGGTCTCTCTTCGTCTGCGAGAGCCCTCCTCCTTGCGAGCAGCTCTGGTTCGTGCCTTTTCTTCTGCTATTCTCCGAGACTCTGTCCAGAGGTGGAGGGTATAATCGTGGAGTGCTTGGGAATAAGACACAAAGGGATCACTACAAGCCCTTGACTGTGCGGCTTGTGAATCGGAGAACATGGTGAGACACTGGACGGAGGAGAGGGAACGGAGCAGGAACTGGTGGAGCTGTAAGGGAATGGAGTGAGAATTTAAATGATGGTGCCCGCCAAATTGCTGGCGTTGCTCCACCTGCGCAACCGCTGCCAGTGACTTCCGGCATCGCTATTGCTGGGGCCCAGCAGATCAACCCTCCGACTCGGTCCTAATCAATATCCCGGCCACGCAGGATCATGCTGGCCCATTGATGTGACAACGGACACCCATGAATCTGTCAAGCGTGCCTCATGGGCCAGAGACATGTGTTTGTGTCGACCGCGGGGCGAAGTTCAAAGCTCCACTTGACCAAATATTAACGGCTACAGAGTCTCTCACTCCACCGTATCGGCTGTTTTGGGGTTTGGTTTTGGTGACCAAACTTAGGTTGCGCCGCTCTTGCAGACATGTATTCATGTGTCAACTGAAACGCATTTGCTCCACTCAGCTGGTGAGAGACCCCACTATGACGGTCGAGTTCGAGTTACCGATCGCTTGCTAACTCGATTGCATCACAGTCCCGTTCGTTTTCTGGTTACAGTTTTACATCTTGTGTTCAAGATATCACGCTTGAATGGAATCGAAAATGTCGTTACCGTGCCAAGGATTATCCTGCTCCACCTCATGCGCACTTCTTTTTATCAATCAGCTTGGTAACAATGCAACATTGATTGTCGTTGAAGCACGACGGACGAGGGAATATATTTAGAACTCGATGAGCTGTACATGGCATCATTGATATTGAGCGCTGGGCGCTTTCAATCACTGGACCGGTGTCGTGCCGTCGATTTGAGCATTCCTTACATTGCCCCGAACGGCAGCGAAACGGACCGCGTCGGAATGAATGTAGGGTCTGTAATCAAACACAACTTAATGAACACAACGCGTCCAAAGCTGCACTGAACTCATGGTACATCTGCCGTCCGGCGTGGGTCCCTAGGTTTTGGTTCGACGAATAACTGGTCGAGTCACTATACACGAGAGGAAAGATGGATATGTCGCAGGCGCTCATATTTAGACAAGCATCGTGCCCAGCAGAGTTTGATCACCAGATTGTTATTCATGGGTTCCAGTGTCTGCTTGCACGGAAAGGCCTCCTCCATCTTTAAGCAGCATCAAGGTTTCGCGGCCTTCTACCTAAGGGGCGGGGCTTGCACCATTGGTGACGGGGGCAGTTTTCCAACATCCTTGAGCGCTTGAGCTCTCACCTTTCCCTTTGCCTCGAAAGCCACGACTTTCTTATCTTTGGAAAAATACATTGCGATTCTTCACGGGAGCACTGTGCACGCAACCCATGCTAGATTGTTTGCACTGCCAAGAGGTAGGTTACTCGGTTTCTGTGAATGCACATGACAAGGCGTACCAGCAGTAAGAGTGGGGAATAGCAGGATGTGACGCTTTCTAGAGGATTCGGGACGTGAGGACCTGGTTGCTGATACTAAGTAAGGGGCTGAATAACAGGTCGGAGTCGATTTGTCGCTGCAGCAATCAGTGTCCGAATTTACCAGGAATACCAACCTAGGGAGGAGATCGGTTCAACAGTAGGCATGAAAGGCTCAGGACGTGCGAGATCCATGTCGTCAATGGATGGGCTAGTAATAAAGCGATGGCAGAAAAATATGGCCTTTGTCAGGACGTACACGTGGCGCCGCGTTGTCATACTAGGTAGGTTCAGCGACTTCAAATCCAAACTCGTCCAATGAGCATGGCCAGCTCTGCGCTCAAACATGTAAGTCTTTCAGCCCACCGTCGATGCCGCCCTGCTCATCCTACGCCAGGCCATCTCCCCTACAACTTTGCAACAAACACAGACAGACGCTCTGCTCGCGTTACTCTACCTCAGTATCCCCCAAGATGCAAATGCACCATCCGCTACCTCCGCCCAGCCCAAGCCTGCACCCGCAGTCAAAGCACCAACATCCACTGCCCCATTGGTTTGGAAAGTGCTAGTCTTGGATCAGCAAACGAAAGACGTCCTGGCAACAGTACTTCGTGTCCAAGATCTTCGCGATGCTGGCGTGACTCTGCACGTGTACGCGGCTTCATTTTGTCATTTCTTTGGTCCTCACATCATCACAGTCAACTACACTCGCTGCGTCCCCCGTTGCCCGACGTTCCCGCCGTTTACTTTGTCGCGCCAACCTTGGCAAATGTACGCCGAATATCGGAGGACCTTGACAAGTGTTTATACGAATCCTTCCACCTCAATTTTGTCGAGCCACTACCTCGTGCACTTCTGGAGGAGCTTGCAGCGTCGGTCGCAGCTTCTGGTACAGGGGAGTTGGTGGAACAGGTTAGTCTGCTCACTATTCTGTGTTGCGGCAGGTTTCACAGCGATGGGCCCTCCATATCAGGTCGTCGACCAGTATCTATCGTTTATCGCGCCATCACAATCTTTATTCTCCTTGCTATCACCATTGCCATCACCAGTGGCCCAAGCAGGACCATCTCAACCCAAACCGTGTTACTCGTACACACTCCTCAACTCCCCGTCGTCGACTGAACAACAGATTGAGGATGAGATTGAACGTGTCGCCAGTGGAATCTTTAGTGCCGTTGTGACCGCGGGTACACGCTCCCAACAGTTGCTAAACGTTCAATGGAATCTAATCGATCCACAGGACATGTCCCGATCATCCGTGCCCCTAAGGGCAATGCAGCCGAAATGGTGGCCAAGAAACTCGACCTTAAGATTCGAGATGCGTTACTTTCTGCTTCACGCGCCCATGCAGCGACCACGCTCTTCTCACAGGATTCATCTGGATTGTCCAATCTGCAAAGGCCATGTGCGATTTTTCATACCTTTTCTTCTCATCCTCGTCCTGATTAATGACCTTAAGTACTACTCATCCTGGACAGGAACATGGACCTTGTTTCCATGATCTCTCATGGCTGGACATACCAAGCCCTTGTATCAGATTGTCTTGAGATCAAGCTTAATCGTATCGTTGTCACAAGCCCACAAAAACGTTCGTACGATCTCGATTCAAAGGACTTTTTCTGGGTAAAAAATGCCGCGAACCCGTTCCCTCAAGTTGCCGAGGACATTGACGTCGAGTTGAACAAGTATAAGCAAGATGCCGCAGAAATTACCCGGTCGACGGGTGTGAGTGATGTCAATGATATTTCGCAGCTGTGAGTTGGTGCTGCGGTAAATGTTTAAAAGCATGCAGTTGACACCATACAGCGACCTTTCATCGAATGCAGCACACTTGAAGACCGCTATAACACAGCTTCCCGAACTTACTGCGCGTAAGGCGACGCTTGACACGCACATGAACATCGCCACGGCACTGCTCGAACAAATCAAGAAAAGAGGCCTTGATGAACTGTTCAGCACCGAAGAAGCGGTCAGTAAGCAAGTAAGTGTCTTAGGTTGTTGTTTATGACGTCGTCTCACGATCTGAGTTGCTAGACAGTGTCATCGATTCTAGAGACGCTTCGCGCCCCTCGACCAGACGGAGCTTTCGGACCTGAGGACAAGCTCCGTCTTGTCCTCGTGTTCTACCTCTCTTCACCTGACACTGCAATTTCCAAGGACGATATCGCCGAACTGGAGAAAGAGCTCAAGAGTGCAGGTGCAGATACGGCAGCATTCGAGTATGTTCGACGAACAAGAGAAATCTCGCGTATGACTGTCCCTGCCGCTGTCGGTGGGGCATCTACACCAGTCCTCGGTGGTCAAGGGGAACTATTTAGAGGGTTTACGGCTCTTGGAAACAAAGTTCGTAATCTTTTAGAGGCACTCTCTCCTCGCCAGCTAACGAGTTGATTATTTCCAGCTTACCGACCGTCTGAAAGAAGGTGGCTTGGAAAACCTAATTTCAGGCGTAAAGAATTTCCTGCCAGCAAACAAGCTGTTACCTGTGACGCGACTCGCTGAGGCACTGATGGATTCATCAGCTGCATCGAACCAATCGTTGCAAGAAACCGACGAATATTTATTCCTGGATCCCCGTGCACCTCGGCATGCCCAGGGATTGGGCGTCTCCGGAACTGGCGGTGGGCTCGGAGTTAGTGGTACATCAAGTGCTGGAAGGGCACGACGTATGGCGTTCACGGATGGTATGGTGTTCGTCGTGGGAGGCGCAAGTTACGTTGAGTACGGAAATCTCGAAGAGTGGGCAACCAAGACCGGGAAGCGCCTCACTTACGGTGGTACCGAAATTGTTGATCCTGGAAGCTTTGTTGGCATCCTACAAGACCTAGGCAAAGGCAATTCATAGCCGTAATGTGTAATGGCTGTAGATTTCGAGCAAAATAATTGGATCGTGATAGTTACATCGGAACAGTTACAGGCGACGAGCGAGAAGACCAACTGAAGTCGATTCAAGACATGCCACATGCTAATATCACGTAGATCACTTCCTATTGTTGGAGCGCATCATGAGGATCTGAACGAGACGGACGCTGGGGCAGTGTCAGTGTGTGCTCAAAGTGACAATCATCACACTCACAAGATGTTGATCATGTCAAGCTCCAAAGCAATCGCCTCCTTCATGGGGTCCCTGGGGATGACACCCATTTCTGCCATACGTGCATGTTGCAGAATCTTTTGAGTACTAAGTAAAGAAGTTAGAGACAAGTGTGTGACATAAAGTTGGGTAAGTACCCACTCATAAAGCACAAATCCACCGAACACGGCTAAGCCCCCGTAAAGAGAGATCGACTCGGCGACAGCTAGCCCGCGAATACCAAGCGGGAGGGCCATAGGAGCCAATGAAGAGAGGGCTACGACGGTCACACCTGCGAGAAGTGGGCCACCCATGTAGAGATACTTGTCATTCCTGTCCAGTATGTGGGTGCTACGTCAAGAGAGTAACACACAAACATACTTTGCGGTGGCGCCAACGTAAGACAGGGAACCAACGACCCCGCACGTGTATAGCGCAGCACGGGACAAGATAGCTGGACTAAGGAAAAACAATGGGCTCAGTGTTGCTGCTTGACAGGCGTTGAATCCCTACAGAAAGTTAGTCAATACATGTTATCAAATGCCAGTGACTTGCCAGCCAGAAGAGGTGCTTCTGCACAGTTCTTTCCGGAGGAGTGTAATAGACTCCCATCATAGAGCCGATGCTCCCGGCGAGACTCACACCGAGTACAAGCCCTGTAAAGGTACGGTCACACGAATGTCGAGAGGGGTCAGAACCAAGAATACATACATGGATTCGCTGACATGATTCTGAAAGCAACCCCAGACCTGAACATGCTTCGGGCAGCTAGTGCCGTAAGAACAAGTCCACCGCCAGTGTACTTGAAACTATCGTGCAGATAGGACTGTTCGGCAGCAGTCAATGAATCACGAGTGTCTCTGTTCAAGAAGCCTTCTGCAACGACGATAGTGCCTGCCACGGCGGCCTACACACTCGAATCAACAGACGGAGGTGCATGCTATTGCTACGCACGGCTGTGATTGCAAATTTCTTCCAGGCATCTTGTGCGGAGGCCTGTGTAACAGTCTGCGCATCTGTTATCATGGTCCGGGAGAACCTGTACGGAAGAAGTGGGGAGAGTGTGGCAGGATGTTTCTGGGAGACATTCTTGAAGGTGCCAAAGCGCGCGGTGGAGTTGGTGGAGAACAGCTGAACTCTTGGGCGCAGAGTGGCCTGTAGTGCGCTGCGGGGCAGGGCTAGCTTGAGAGCGCGGGAGGGTCCAAGGAACAACATGGTGGTGTATCTCGAAGAGTAGCAGGTATGATGAAGGAATGAAACGCTAATTAGTCAGCATTTATTGGTCAGACGGCAGGTGTCGACGTCATCGCACCGGCTGTCATATAAGTACTAATAACTCACCCACTCAACTCCCACTTCGTACTTGCACGAAGCGCTAGCGGCCGACGCCATGTTAATGCTGTGGCCTTCATGAGACGGAGATTTGAACGAGAATTATCACCATCAGTGTAATCTACTGATTCCATCAGCAGAGTCGTGCACATCCATCGTATCACTAGCTACTGTGCGTTCTTCAACGTGATCCATGACAGCACAATAAGGCTGTATTATTGTCCGGGTCTGTCATCGCGCAGCAAGGCCACCTCAACGGCAGAAGGATAGCGGATTGCGCATCACCATCACCATCACACGGCGTCACGATAATACTGCAAGTTCGCAAGTATGTCAAGTGGCATTCAATGTTGCATGCTGACCGCATACCAGTGATGACACGAAATACATATGTCGATATCACACCCACAAGCTGTGCAACGTCTTCATATACAGGATTTCCCTGTCGTAGATATCCAAGTTATATGTATCGGGCAATACATGCCAGTGAGGGGTGTTGAACAGGTTTCTCAGGACGGTGAATTCAAGCGAACCATGATCGATCGATCGATTGATCTGCTGGCAACAAATCAGCTTTCTTGAACCGGTATAAACCACGCATGGTTTCTGCTACTGAGGCCCTGTACACATGCTCTCTTGCCACTTCCCGACAGTGATTGCGAACTGAGCAACCTCGCATGTAGTGAAGGAAAACCTTGATCTGCTTCATCAACCACATCGGCTTCACTCCCCAGTCCACCATCTGCTCACATTCGAAAGAACCAAATGGTGTAAGCGTCCGTGAGGGAGCGGTTGCATGGCCACGGGAGGGTCTGATGCACCTTGGTGAATTTCTTTCGCGGAGCAGGAAGGACATGCAGGCTACTGTGCAAGGTGTGAGCTCAGTTCCTCATGAATCCCCCCTTTCGACCACCGACGACTGATGGCGAGCCGGTAGGCAGATGCCACCACTAATATTCATGGCCCATCAACGCGAGGTGGAGGAGATACAGGTGAACCATTCCTTGCAACGAGAGCAATCCAGAGAACCGAAGCCGAGCAGTACTAGGAATAAGTGACAAAAGAACTCCTTCAAAATGAAGCGCTCCACATTAATAGCCAGCAAGTAGCCAACGCACACTTATGGCATGATACACGACACAGGTCATCCTGGTCGAAGTCACCGCTCTCGATCAATCGATCACGTCCCAGACGACCTCAACTACGGTAGGGTCGCGATCCCCATTTCTCACGGATGTTGATGGGGACAAGAACAAGTACAACAATAAGAATAGACATATCATTACGATGGCCGAGGCAACGTCGCTGGTTCGACGACACCAACCACCTTGTGCTCCATTGCCAGCGCAATTAGACTTTTTTCTCCCCACCTCTTCCAGTCAATCTCGAAAATACCCGTCTTCTCGCCGCAAGACCAAGACCAGGTCCGTTCTCGCGTCTCCACCAAGAATCAGCCCTATCATTCGCTTAGAGAGGCTGATCTCTACTTACCTTGACATCATATATGTTCAATGAGCCATCCCCACCGCCGCTCGCCAGCAGAGTGCCGTCTGGGCTGAACGACAATGCAAACACATACTTGGTGTGATCCGTGAAGACTTTCAAGCAGTCCCCCGTCACTGAATCCCATAATCGGGCTGTGAAATCGAACGACGCCCTGTCACATAGTGAGATCATACATATTACATCCAGCTCAACTGGCTTACGTTGCTACCAGTTCGTGTTCCCCTGCCTGTGTATTCGGACACCACTTAACGGATGTCAGACATCGTTTGTGGCCCTTCAGAACAATGTGAGTAGATACTGGCTTTTCCGATTGCAGGTGTTCAATATGCCATATCCGGGCGGTCGTGTCATCGGAGCAGGTAGCCAGGCGTGTGCGTGATGGATTGCATTTAAGCATATTCAACTCCCCCTCGTGTCCTCTATTCCGGCGTAAAGTTCGGTAACGGGTGTTTCGGTCAACCAACGTACCTCAGAGTTTGGATGGGTTTGTTTCCGTTCAGGGAAACAATGTGGACCACACGATCACTCCCGCCACTCGCGAACGTAGAGTCGTCAATCCAGTCAACATCCAGACAACATGCTTCTGACACGCCTTATAAGATGAGTTCCTCCTACTACTGAGCCCAACAACACGTTACCTTCGTGATTTCGATATTGTCGATGTAGTTTCTTGTTTTTTATGTCCCATACGCATGATGTGCTGTCCAAGCTCGCAGTAGCTATCCACTGTCCTGAAGGAGAGAATTTGGCAGCGAAAATGGGACCCTTCTAGGTATCAGTACAGTCCACTTTGAAAACGTGGCTCTCGTCTAACCTTATGGTGATCATCTGTGAGATAAGTTTTTCCGGCAGAGGTCCAGATTCGAAGTATTGCGTCGTATGATCCTATCGCAACGAGCAAACCATCAGGACTCCAGTCAATGGATGTCAAATCGGCCTGGGAAGAGGCAGCAAGGTTGGATAATGTTAATTCTGGCCGCAGAGGGGTGGTCGGGGAACCCTCATATGAACCAAGCGGAACGTTCCAATAGTGAACTGTGGCATCGCGTGATCTGACGTGTTATGAGTTCAAGTCAACGTTAGAATCAATTGATTTATTCAGCGCATACCCCGATACTAGCTGTCCCGCCGCAGTTGGGCTCCAAGCGATTACGAAAACCTAGAAGCTCCGTTACTGCGAGTTAATATTGACTTGCGCCAGGCTCACTTCAGCCTTGTGTGCCTGCAGCAATCTGACTGCGTCCAAACGTTTCGTCTTTTGTTTCTTCACTGCATTCTCTAATGGTGGTTGCTGCAAATCAGACGGCTTCACTTCCTTCGAGGCAATGCCAGAGGGTGCTACGGATACAAGTCACACCATGGTGTAACTGTTAAGAGATAATAGGCGTACCATCGACAGCCATAGCCGCGTGATTGTCTTCAACCTCCTTTCTGACACGCTTTTCGGCACGTCTGTCCTCTGCGGAAGGTGAAATTGACTTTCGTTTGATGCCAGTTTCGGCGGCTAGCATGGCTACGTTAGATTCACCGGGTTGCTGTGGAGCTAGCAGCGTCGTTGCATCTGGGTCAACGGAGCACACATGACGCTCCAGCAGAGAGAAACTGCTCTTGCAGTTCTTCGCAAACGAATCGGCTTTCCAGTGTGCCTCGACTTCGGCGTATAAAAGTGCCCTGCTGAGACGTTCTACGAGCTCGCCGCGTGGGATGTGTTTCTTGATAAGATTGGAGTTATCCAACCGACCCTCCATACGTAGCGAGAAAGCGGAGTGTTGAAAGCCTGGACTGCAGTTAGACAAGGAGACGGTGCGGTTGCAGGGTGGCCTACCGGAATCTTGAAAATAGGCATGTATGAGGCAGTTGACCTCATCCGCAGTGATGGTTATGGGGACCGTCATCGTGGGCGGTAGTTTGCTCAGTGTCGGATTAGTAGTGGTACTTGAAGAGTTGTCGTTGTCAATGTGAGCAGTACAGAGGGCGGAGTTGGAAAACACAATGGAATGGAGTTGCTTCAGCGTGTGCTGTCTTCGAGTTTTATGAGTGCAGAACGTTCCACGATCAAACCAGTCCCTGCAGGTTGGACGAGCAGTTGCGCAATGTACAGAAACTCCTGTCTGTCTTATTTAATGCAGGACTTGGACTCGTTGTCCGTTTCGCAACGTTATTTATTCTGCTACATACTGGTAGTAGCGGATGCGCACCCAGCCTCGGCCCAGGGAGTCTGGAGAGACCATGTCCATTTTTTACTTGTTTTGTGTTCCATTCCCATATCGTTGTTCAATTCAATGGGAGACTCGGCTCGATGACTACAACGCGCCACGTGTAAATCGGAATATAGATAACCAAGTCTATCCCCCCTTTCCCAAGCCTCCTTCCCCATGCCCGAGTACGAGTTCAATGTCGACATGTCCGACGACGACGAGGCTTACGACGGCCCGGACGCCTACCTCGACGGTGACGATAACGTTCTTGAGTTCGAAATAGGTCAAGACGACACTTCCCCTCACTCAGAGGATCCGGCGGGTAGCACCGCGATCTCTCAGATCTTGCGTTGTAAGTGCCTCGCTCCATGTCTCTCAGGCCGAACTCCTCTTACATCTCCTCTGCAAGCACTGTTTGACCTTCAGCAGTTGCACCCTCAGGCTCCTAGTGCCGCTGAAAGGACGACTAGCCCCGGTACGAATAACAACGAGGGGCATCCGTTCACCTATGGTGACCTGGTACGTTTGCTGCGGGCTGGCCCCTTCAGGAGGGACCAAGATGAGGAAGACGAAGATGCAGACAATGACGACGACGAATATCCAGCCAGTTCACATTGGAACAAACAATGGTTCCCTCCCCACATCGAACCTCAGAAGAGGGGCGTCGAGTTGCTCATGGGCGGTGAATTTGGTTGTGTAGGCAACAAACTCAGGTCAAACAAGGGCAGCAGGAACGTTTCTCGCTTACTCCTAGACCGCTCTTGCAAGCCCCGAGGCACTCCATCCAGGGAGGAGCTCACTAGCGTACGCTCCACCCGGTTTTATTAATCGCCATCGTGCTTATACAACCATAGGAGCTTATACCCAATTCCAACGGGACTGCTGTCGCCTCCAATGGCGCCAACCTTTATGTTGGTCAATTTTCCAAAGGTGACTAACTCATTGTGTGGTATTCCTCATGCGGCACCTTATATCTTGACTGGATAGACTCATCCTTTTACTATACATGCTGTCAAGGTTAGTCAGCGACACGATCCGACCCCGAGTGTTTCTTGAGCTTAAGCTCAACAGATTTTCGTCTACATGTCTATGATATGACATCTCCACCGGCCAAGTACTTCAGACCCCAGCGAAACCCACGGCGCGGAACATCGCTCTTTGACGACCATGATCGTGATCACGAATCGACCCTCAAAATTTTGAAGACCATTCAGGGACACCCGGGTAGATGGACTATCACTGATTCTCATCTAAGTCCCGACAACGAAAGGCAAGGTTTTAGTTGCATGACATCACATGTATTGCTCAATCATACAACTCAGGATGATTTATTCATCTATCGTGAGTTACTCGCTCTTTGGCAATTGTATTACGCGCACATAGCGCCATGTGATAGTCACCCACAGTATATATGACAAACACGTTGGATTCTTCCACAGTACAGACGCCTATCCGCTTTGCTGATCAAGGTCACCGTCAAGGCCGCTCCTTGTGGGGTGTCTACGACGACGATTCCTTTGGTATTTGGAGCTGCAAGTTTTCTGCCGATGGTAACGAAGTGATTGCAGGTGGTAGTGGCCATATTTTTGGTAGGAAACGTACCCCCGTATCTGTTAGGATCACTCATGCACCATCCAGTGTATGATCTCTTGGCTAATTGCAGGACAGTCAAGATCAAGGCACACTCGGATGATGTGAACAGCTGTTGTTGGGCCGACACTGCATCAGGAAACGTTTTGATCAGCGCATCGGATGACACGTTCCTCAAAGTTTGGTAATAACACACTCTTTGTTCACCTTCAGCTTGTTAATTGGCTACGGTTCGTGATAGGGATAGACGGTCATTAGGAGAATCACAAAAACCATCAGGAGTACTTGTTGGTCACACTGAAGGGGTCACGAACGTTTCTCCCAAGGGGGACGGGAGATATGTTATCTCAAATGGAAAGGACCAGGCAGTTCGGCTGTGGGATCTCCGCAAGATGTGCAGCAGCGATCAATTTGATTCGTTTGCACACAGAGATTATAGATGTCACGATTACGACTATCGGTAGGGCTTATGGGGTCACAGCGTGCTTCTTACTGATGCGAGCACAAAGATATGGTCATTTCCCGCAACCGAGGCGTGCCGCGCACCCACATGACTGTAGTGTCATGACCTATCGAGGGCACGCCGTCTTGCGCACCCTTATAAGATGTAACTTCAGTCCTGCAGAAACCACAGGTTGCCAATACATTTATTCAGGATCTGCGGATGGGAGAATTCACGTGAGTAAGGATTGTTCCTGTTCGTCTTACTATAATGAACAGACAATGCTGCTGGAAGATCTGGTCACTGGATGGTCGAATTGTTCAAATCCTAGATCGTTCGCAAACGCTGCCAATGTCATACAATCCATCCGGCCCAGAGTTGGAGCCGCTATCGGGATCCCGTGCGACGGTATGCGTCCGAGATGTGAGCTGGAGCTCGAGGGTAATGACTGCCTCTACGTGGTCGACATCTTGATCACTGATTCTGTTACAGGAACCTGTGCTGATGAGTGTCGGCTGGGAAAGCTCTCGCGTTGGTGGAAGTGTTGTCGCCCGTCATGAGTGGAAAGGACTCTCTAAAATGGCCTACTCGCTGGAAGACTTTACTGAGAAACAGCATACAGAAAGCACTCAACGGGTGGCGACTCGAATGCGAGCGACAGGATACCGACATGTTCCTGGCGCATTCGAAGAGGAAGATGACGAGGATGAATGAATGATGGACCTCTTCCGATGTTATTACGATTTTTGTGTATCTGTTGTATTACAGTCATCCAACATTGCAACCCCTTGATTCAGATTCTGTATATGGACGACTGTTATCCACACAGCTCGGAGCCTGTCCTCGCTTTCCACTGTACTGCAAACGCACCTGATAAACGCCCTAAATTACGCCACGCTACACAATGGCTCATCTCTTCGGCTTCCCGCCAGGATATTTCGTGATTCGTTCTGTCGCGACCGGCCGCCTGTGGGACGTTAACTCAGATGAGGTTGAGGACGGAACACCAGTCATCCTATGGCCAGAAAAAGAGCGGTCACTCGTTGAAAGTGGGTAATCAAGGCTATGGTACTAATCCGAGTCTCCACGAGCTCATGAATCTGACAAGGCTTGAGAAATCCGGAAGCGAATAACCAAGTCTGTGGCCCCTTAAATATTCTAGCATGACCTCGCGATACTCAGCCTAGCCGCTTTACGATCTTGTATTGCACATTCAGGTGTTTTTCATCGATACCTCTGGTGCCTTATGCTCGCGGGCTTCAGGACATGCGATCGACGTCGAGGGTATGGGCAATACAAAAGATACAAAAGATTGTTGACAGACTTTGATTCATACAAGGGGACCACCTTGCACTGAGACACAGGCGACCAGTTTCTCAGCCTTATCCAAACGCATATTCTCACCCGCTCCCGCAATTCTCGTACAGCCAAGAAACACAGGAGATCTCTGCGTCATTCTCATACGATCCCACATACCCACCTCCAGGAAGTGCTGCTTCAAATGCATGGCGAAGGAGGGGGTACATCCTATCTTCCGTTCCGATGAAGAGACCCAAATCTTTTATCGAAAACGCTTCGACGTTTTTGTCGGCGACGGTTGCGGCTCCATTTTCGCTCCTCGCTGGAAGTATATCTACGCAATCAAAGAGCACGCCGGAAGATGTGTTTGACGGGAATATAGATTTGGCAGAAGATGAAATGTTGGAGCAGGATCGCGGAGAAGAGGGGGAAGTTGACGACGCTCCTGAACCTCACAGGAACCTTCGTCTTCTTTCCATCGATCCAGGAGGTACGCCGCCCGAGGGGACAAATGCTAGGAAACGTAGGCAGTGGCAAGTCTCCGCGTTGCGTAGTAGATCTACCGTTCACCATCGTATTCAGTGAAAAGAATGTACTTGTGTTCGTAGTTTGTTATTCAATTGGCAGTGAAAGTCAAAACTTCCAGCGGCTTTCAACATGTTCCCATGCCTCTGCTCACAGCGGACTTCCTTAGCGTGCAAAAAAAGTGCTTGCTATCGCGGTGGTCACCTGTTTCAACTTTCGACATTGGCACGGAGATAGCAAACTCATGCTGATGCGGCGGCGGGAATGAACTGTCGTGTGAGTATTCTCGAAGGGGACTCTCGAGTACTGGCACGATAAGGATCAGGCCCCCAGGTTATAAAACACACAGATTTTCTGCGTCCCTTGATTAATCATTTTCTTGCCTAGACTCAGCTTGCAGGGGGTCAAAACATGAAGAGCCAAGCAGCTTTATATGTCACTATTACGCTGGCAGCAGCTGCCTGTGGATATCAGCAACCTTTCCGTGGCCCCCAGGTTGAGGAGACGGTGACATGGCTATCAAAATATGGAAAACAATCTGACCAACCATTCTCGGGACCACTGGCTTTCTCCCATGCAGACTATACGCGTTGTCTGGAGGATGAATCTGTTGCGTTTGACATCGCTATTCTAGGGATGCCATTCGATACAGGTACAAGTTACCGTCCTGGAGCACGCTTTGGGCCATATGCGATCCGCTCAGGTAGCAGACGACAAAGAGCCTCTCGAGGCTATACCTTGGCATGGGGGAATAACCCTTACGAGTCAGGTTTGAAGATTCTTGATTGCGGAGACGTATGTCTTCAGAATTTGGACATGATATTTTCCGTTACTAAACTCAGCTTGAACGTCTAGGTCCCCACCATACCTTTTGACAATGCCCTTGCAGTAGACCAAATGGAAATCGCGTATGCTACCTTGCTTGCGCGTCCTCTCGCATCAACAACCTCCATCTGGCCTCAGGGTGCTCTTCTGGCGAAAGATGGTCGCGAGCATCCAAGGATTGTCAGGTAACATAATCAGATGCCTTCCGCCATGTCCTCACATGGCTAGTCTAGTCTTGGTGGTGACCACACCATTGTTCTCCCTATCCTCCGTGCGCTCAATAAAGTCTACGGGCCAGTCTCGGTGATCCATTTCGATGCACATCTTGATACGTGGCCCGGGGGTTCATACCCTGGCGCTGTAACAGATCAATCGCGCATCACGCATGGCTCATTCTTTTACATTGCAAACGAGGAGCGTCTCATCGCCAACTCTAGTATCCATGCTGGTATTCGGTGCAAGCTCCAAGTGAGTACAATTGACCGTTAGAGAGCTACACATCGACGGAACTTCTAATTAGGGTATCGATGACATCGAGAATGATGAATCAGTGGGATTCCATTTCATAACCAGCGATGACATCGATGACCATGGCGTTACTTCCATCATCGAACGGATCAGGAAACGAGTCGGAGATACGCCGGTATACTTGAGGTAAGGCCTCCACAGCGAGTAGCGAACCCGATATTGACCTCGTATACAGTCTTGATATTGATGTGATTGGTGTGCATGGCTCGCTTCTCAGAAAGTTATCGGCTAACCACCACCGATAGATCCTGGCCTGGCACCGGGTAGTGAGTTTTTGTCTTGCCGCACACGATCGAAAGTACTCAGTGGGATTGTAGCTGGTACCCCCGAGGCTGGAGGATGGACAAGCAGAGAAGTCAAGCGTATCATCAGAGGGTTGGCTGGTTTGAATTTCGTGTTCGTATCCCATAAAGCGCGTCTGTTTCACGACTTTACGCTACGTTTTTCCAGTGGTGCGGATGTTGTCGAAGTCGCACCTGCGTATGACCACGGTAAGCCTCATGTCATTCTACCCTGGCCTTTTCTTCTGACGAAAGATGTGCAGCTGAGATCACTGCCACTGCAGCGGCGGACATTGTCCACGACTTCCTCTCGATGTTCATGTCTTCTGAGCCACCTAAGCCTGCCAATCTCCCTGGCCCGTGGCCGAGGCATGTCGATGAACTCTGAATATCATCGTTCCATATATCTTTGGCTTTGGTACCGAAATCTCAAACTTGGAAAGCAATAGCGAGCACGCGGTAAACATAACCACCGCCATGTCCATAATTTGAAGTATGTATGTACCTCCTAGTATACTACGTCCGAAAACCTGCTCAGCGGTGCCATCTTCAAATCTCAATGGATATACTAGTAATGCTACCTGACTTTGAGGTGTGACCACGGTCTCGCAAACCGCGAATGCGAACGCTAAAAGTCAATCCATCACGTAATACGATACATAGGTATCGAGAAAAGTTATACAAAATAACCCTAGAAATGGTCCGTATGGCACAGAAAAGGGCTTCGTAGAAGTCAGTAATGAATGACGATCATTTTATTCAACTTTTGTTTCCCCATCGACCAGGAGCGTCGGATTCACCGGATTCATAGGTTGGGGGGCTGTCGGCGTATTGTGCCGATGTAGCTGGTGGAGGGGCCATTACGATGCTGTTCCTCGGGCCTCTCGGTCCCCTGACAGGGCTGGCACTCGTCGGCGCACCGACAGCTTGGGTATTAATCATAAATGGCGATCGCGACGCCGGCGGGGGAGTCGGGTTTGAAGGAGGCTGGTAATGTCCATAATAGGGGTCACTGTAAGGATCGTTTATGGGTGCGGTGGGCACAGTGGTTGCGCCGTATGCACCTCCGCCAGGCGTATAGTTGCGATCGGGCTGGAGGGTAGGTGTTCTAGCGGCATTGTATGGAGCCCCATATGGTGATTGAGAAGGGTTGTCAGCCATAGTAGCTGTAGCGTTGTATGTGTCCGGATTGAATGCGCCGTATGGATCGTAAGGTACATGAGATTGCTGGACTTGCGGATTATCTGGAAATACATGAAAAACAACACAAAAAAAGAAGCAAAAGAAAACATACAAGAAGCACCCCCGGGAACGTGACCATACGCCTGTGGACTATACGGATCGTGGTTATAGTGATTGTCTGGAGAAGGGTCGTACACGGCCGCTACTGGAACCGAAGAGGGAGCTACAGTGGTGGACGATGGCGGATACATGGAGGGGGTAGTGGTAGTAGTGGTATGTGTGAGGTTACTTGCTCGACGTCGTGCTCCTGGGGGGTAAGGGGATGCATTGTTGTACTCGTCCACGGCACGAGAGCCAGGCGGAGCCTGCATATAGCCACCTCCTGCATATGCTCCTCGTGAAGAACGACCATAGGTTCCCATGCCAGCTCTTCCGGACGTCGACACGCTCTGGTTATCGCGGTAAGGTGCGTCTTCTTCAAGGTATACTTCCTCTCCATCCACGCGGGCCTTGAGTGGCTGAGATGGGTCATATTCATGGAAGGCAGGCAGGCCAACCTCGGGTTGAGCTTGGCGAGCCTTGCGGTCGGCCTCTGCTTTGACGGCGTCGAGGCGCATTTGCTCGTTGGTGTTGTATCCATTTTCACCGATGGGAGTGCCAGCTTTTCCTCCCCATGCATCGCGCGCACGACGTCTCGTGCAGCATCTGCCAATTCCATAGAAGCAGCCGCTGAAGAAGAGAAGAATCCAGGCGACAAGAGTGAGCCAGACAGCATTGCCGATTGATGCCGAGCCGCCTGATACAGAATTCATGCGGGATTTCGCTACGAAAAAGATGGCGATGTCGAAGATGAAAGCAACGAGGGCAACAGTAGCAGCAAATCCAGATATGCAGCTGCTGAAACAAGTCATGGCCATCTCACGAACATGGGCAAGAAGACCGAAAATGGCGGCGATAGCAGCGAGGCCAAAAGCGACGATGTGGAGGACGAGGACATAGGTAAGCCATTTTACGACAACCTGGGGTATTTGGATGGCGGTTGTGTCACCGACCAGGGCGTTTACATCTTGGTAGGAGGGTAAGGACTACGGCGCAGCAAAGGGAGAATAACTGACTGAGCTCATATCCGACGGTGGCATTTGAGCAGGTAGTCGAGGTATCTACGGTCATGCAATAACCCAGAGTTCCAAAGGTGATGTCGCCATTCAGATTCTGGGCGGTAAGAGAGGCCTTGAGGAAGTAGACGGACTTGATGAGCGGGACAGAGAAAGAGACGACGGCGAGGATGACTGTCGCAGCGAGGGTGATGAGGAAGCCAGGCGTCGCTGGTCTAATCAGGCTGCTCATATTGCGGATGGGGGAAGGGAAATGGAAAAGAGGAGGCAGTGAGACAAACGATATGTGCGGATGGCTGTGCACACAGTCACAGTTCCCAGCGTAGATAGTTCAACTTCTTGTGCTCTCCCCGAACTATCTTCTCGTTTTCCACTATCCTCTTCCACTCAAACCCATTCTTCTCAAACACCCGTCGACTACCTTCATTTCCTACAAATGTATACCCCACCATGTTACGAACCCCCATCCGTGGAATCGCCCACTCATTCAATATCGTTCCCATCGCTGCACTCATAATGCCTCGTCCGTGGTGGGATGGCGCAAGGTAGTCTGTCCGAGTCAGCCAGCATGCCCCCTCTTTCGAGCCTAACATCGTCCATACCTCCAAACGTCCACACAATGCTCGGATCCCCGACTGCTTTTCCGTTGTTCACTTCCACTGCCCTCTTCCTCTCGTCGAGATCGAGCACCTCCTCCATTTGCGCTCGGTTGATTCCGATGTCCCCAAGATAAATGTCTGTTCCATCCGGGAGAACCTCTCTTATGTGTCTGACCGGGCACCCCCCCACCACTTTCAACGGACCCTCTGAGTTCAACTCCCTCAACTCCGCCACAATCTCCTCACTTTGCTTCACAATGAGCGCAAGCCACTCTTCCGCATATTCGTCACGATATGGAATTGGTGGTCCTTCCAACCATGTTGATACCCTAGGATCATTGATGATGGGGGCGAGGCTCTTGACATCGCTCATGCGCGGAGCCGTTAGAATAATGTTGTCGTTCGGGGCAGGGAGACGGAGAAAGGGCTCTCCAGTCCGGGGATTTATCTCGAGCGGGTATAACTGACTGTCTGGCATGCTGGGCTTTGGGGTTTCTGTACCACAGCAGCGTGTAGTTGATGAATGGAGTTAGTGCGAGTCAAGCTAAACCAGTATTGTAATCCTGTGGTGGTAGCGGCACTGGTGTCTAAAACGGATGATGCGGGAAATCTACAGTATCCAACTCTCCATCATCAACTTCAAGGAGTCATTTACTAACCGGATACACCTCTCGCGCGATCCTGATAGCGTTTTCGAGCTCCCCTACGTTGACACCAACACCTTGAGCGCCATCCTCTTTCCCTCCAGCCTAGACCGAGATATTGTCAACTTAACCCATGACTCTACGCTTAGACGATCTCACCTTGCCGCCCAACACCTCAGTCACTTTGGACGCCCACGTCCGAGCATCAAATCCTTTCGCCCGGATATCTTCGGGCACATAATTCGCGTGTGCCACCTTACCACCCTCCACGTTGACACTGAACACATACACAGCTTTTCCGAGCTTCTTGCCTTGCGTGACAATGTTTTGAAGGATCTTTTTTTGCACGGTAATAATTAGTTTGTCGACCGTCATGCTATCCTGAATGTAAACCGACCTTTGAGTTGCCGTCTACATCAATACTCGCGAAATACCCTATGGCGTTTGGATTTTCGTTGAAATAGGTGATCAGTGCGTCGATAGCCTGCGACAAACTCAATACCGAATGACATCTCTCAAGGCGATGAGACGGACCGATTTGTTGAGTGCAGCTTCCTTCTCCTTTATCTGTTTGTCGAATGCCTTGCGAATTGCTCCGAGGCGCTCTTTCAAATCTGCTTTGACCAGAACCGAGATATCTGCCTGTCCAAGTTCCTGGGATGTGCGTGAGCACCACTTTGTAGCACATCCAACAATCCGGCTTACCACCGTAAGTGCCTTGAGACCAGCATCCTTCTCATTCCCCGAGCTAGTTTCAAGTACATCAAGGCGCGATTTAAATTCGTTTGCAATGCGCGTCGCCTCCTGAGCGTCTTGCCCAGTAATCGCGGTGATTCGTCTGATACCCTTGGCGATACCCGACTCCTCGATAATCACAAAGTCCTTGATATCACCCGTCTTTGCGACGTGCGTACCTCCACAGAACTCGATGCTGGTGCTTCGCCACCTCGGATTCTCAAGGTCCTTTGTGATATCGTCGACATCGTACCCTAGTACGACCACACGTACTGGATCTGGGTAAGCTTCGCCGAAGACCGCGCGGAGGCCAGGAATTGTGAACCCGGATTTAAGATCGATATCTCTGCTGTAAACCTTGACGTTCTTCCTGATCCAGTCAATAGACATAGATTCAATCTTGGCAAGTTCTGAAAGTGCAATCTGAGCTTTATGTGAAAAGTCAAACCGTAACTTTGTGGGGGCAACAAGGGAGCCTTTCTGGTCGATATGGTCTCCGAGCACCTCGCGGAGGCAGAAATTAAGGATGTGCGTAGCAGTGTGGTTGCTACGGAGTGGCCACCGGCGTAGTTCATCGTATGAGGAAATGACATCGTCCCCAACATTCAGTTGGCCATACTTGAGATGACCGGTATGCAGGACGTAGCCACTGTACACCTGGACGTTCGTCACTTCGAAATCGCATGCACCATCGATAACAATGTTTCCGGTGTCGTACTCCTGGCCACCAGCCTCCGCGTAGAAACTCGTGCGATCGAGGAGGATACCGAAGTTGGCACCGTCAGGAATGTTGGTAGTGGATCCAAGGAACTCGCGGTTATAGTAAATGCCCATTACTTTTGCGGTGACGTTTCCAAGCTCTACAGCGGACGATAATATTTCTGCATTGACGTTGAGCAAATGGGCAGCACTCACGGTATTTGGGCGAATCATCGGTTTTGGGTATCGCGTTATTCTTCTCTAATGCTGCAAGATCATGAACGTCAAGCTTGACACTATCCGCCTTGTCCCTCTTGAACGTGCCCTTGCTCGCCTCCTTTGATCGTTCTTGTGCAGCTTCGAACTCCTTCTCATTGATAGTAAGGGAAAGCTCTTCAGCCATGAGACGCGTCAAGTCGACGGGGAAACCAAAAGTGTCGTATAAACGCCAGACATCAGCACCGTTAAGTTCATTGAAACCAGCCTCCTTTGCACGTGTGGCATATTGGTCGAAAAGCTTCTCGCCGCGATCCAAGGTGCGCGAAAAGGATTCCTCTTCTTCGTCAAGAATTTCCTTGATTTCGTCCTGTTTCTTCTGGAGTTCTGGGAAGACATCACCCTGGAAGACGATCAGCGTGTCACAAGAATGCAAGGGGGTTGTACAGACCATTTGTTCAACTACGACAGGCATGAGCGATGAAAAGAACGAGCCGATGGGTGCACCGAGTTTCTTCCTAACATATCGACAACCACGGCGAAGGATGCGACGGAGAACGTAACCTCGACCAACGTTGTTTGGCATACCTCCATCGCTTAGGGCGAATGAGAGGGTTCGCACATGGTCAGCGACAACGCGGTAGGCAGTATCAATGCCATCGACATCCTCTGCACCAAACTTGCCAGTATATGGACGTGCACCGCTTAGTTCTTGGATCTTGAGCATGATTGGGTGAAAGACGTCTGTATCGTAGTTGGACAACCTGTTCTGGAGGACAGAAACGATACGTTCGAAGCCCAGGCCAGTGTCCACGTGTTTCGCTGGAAGGGTTTTGAGGGATCCGTCTTCCTCACGATTGAATTGGATAAAGACGTTGTTCCAGATTTCTACGACGGTCGGGTCGTCTCCGTCGACAAGATGGGGAACCTCACGACCACCTATTCGATCGACATGTACCTCACTGTAATGGTGGTTGATATGAATTACAACGAGTGACATCGGGCTCACCTGCAAGGACCGCACGGGCCAGTCGGGCCCATCTCTGCAAGGGCAGGTCAGGTAGGAGTGGGGATGAAAAGACAAGAAGAATACCCCAGAAGTTGAACTTTGATGGAATGACATGGGTAGGATCCATGCCAAGATCAAGCCATGTTTGCCTGGCTTCGTCGTCGCACGGAATGTTGCTCTGTGGGTCGCCGGCAAAGTAGGTGACGTAGAGTCGGTCTTTTGGGAGTTTGTAGATTTGAGTCAAAAGCTCCCAGCTGAAAGTGATAGCTTCCTTCTACAGGGATGAAAAGATAAGGGGAGTGGGAGGAATGGGGGGAGGACACGAGCCTTGAAGTAGTCCCCGAAAGACCAATTACCGAGCATCTCGAAGAAGGTGTGATGGTAAGAATCTTTTCCAACATCCTCGAGATCTGGAAAGAGGTGAGTGTGAGGATAACGTGGCTATGGAGGGGCGAGACCGTTGTGCTTTCCGCCAGCCCTGATGCACTTCTGGCTGTTGAACGCGCGCTTGAGCTTGCCGCGTTCTGAGTTTGGATCGACAGTGCCGAGAAAGATGGACTTGTACTATGTCGGGTGAGGATAGCTGGGGTCGATGAAAAGATAGATGAGACGGACTTGGTTCATGCCTGCGTTGGCGAAGAGGAGGGTTGGGTCATCGTAAGGAACGGTGGAGGAGGAGGGGACGAAGGTGTGGTCTTTGCTGCGGAAGTAGGCAAAGAACTCATCGCGAATTCTGCGGGCGGGCCAGGGACCGTTGTAAGAGGAGGCCATTCTGAACGGTGCTCGAGATCGATAACCCGCCAACACCCTCATTAAAGATCTTGTTAAATATAAAACTCGGGTGACTCGCTCATGATCTACCCACGTGATTTCAATAGATAAGATTAGATAACCACGTGGCGTGCGTTCACGTGTTCCGTCTCTGTGTACCTGCCCTGAACGCGATCGATAACGAACAAGTCACAAATACATCTTTTGATTCCACACACCGAGCTGCGGTCCCGGTGCTTGCGACCGACTCATTCCTTCTCCATTTAAATTCACCCCCTCCTCTTGTACTTTTCTATCTGTACCTTTTAGACATCATGGTGTACGTTCTCTCTTTCGTTCCCTTCACCTCCGCCATGCTCATCAATCCATCCCATCAGTAACTTCACCGTAGGTGAGATAACCCGCGTACCCCCTTTTCACCCGCATCTCATCCCAAACAGACCAGGTCCGCGGCCTCATGGACCAACCCACCAACATTCGTAACATGAGTGTCATCGCCCATGGTCAGTGTTCCCCTGCGATCGCTCCATATCGCCATCTGATCTAACACCCCCAGTCGATCATGGAAAATCCACCCTTACCGACTCCCTTGTCTCCAAGGCTGGTATCATTGCATCAGCAAAGGCAGGAGACATGCGTTTCACAGACACCCGCGAGGACGAGAAGGAGCGTGGTATCACCATCAAATCGACCGCCATCTCCATGTACTTTGAAATGAACAAGGAAGATGTCGAAGTCATAAAACAAAAAACAGACGGTATGAGTGAATATGCATACGTAGACTTTCCCAGTCTTACTAAGCCGATCCCATCAGGCCATGAATTCTTGATCAACTTGATCGACTCGCCCGGGCACGTCGATTTCTCCTCAGAGGTCACTGCCGCCCTCCGCGTCACAGACGGTGCTCTCGTTGTCGTTGACTGTATCGAAGGTGTTTGCGTCCAGACAGAAACCGTCTTGCGCCAGGCTCTTACCGAACGTATCAAACCCGTCGTCGTCATCAACAAAGTCGACCGTGCTCTACTCGAGCTCCAAGTCCAAAAGGAAGACCTTTACCAGTCCTTCCAGCGCACAGTCGAGACTGTCAACGTCATCATCTCGACTTACCACGACGCCGCTCTTGGCGACGTCCAGGTCTATCCTGACAAGGGTACTGTCGCCTTCGCTTCCGGCCTCCACGGATGGGGCTTCACCCTCCGTCAGTTTGCCGGCAGATACTCCAAGAAATTCGGTGTCCCTAAAGACAAGCTCATTTCCAAGCTTTGGGGTGACAACTTCTTCAATCCCGCGACTCGCAAGTGGTCTACCAAGTCTTCGGACGCCGATGGCAAGCCCCTCGAGCGTGCTTTCAACATGTTCGTGCTCGACCCCATATTCAAGATCTTTGATGCCGTTATGAAACACAAAAAGGACCAAGTTGAGACTATGTGCGAGAAACTCGAGATCAAGCTTACTGCCGAGGAGAAGGAGATTTCAGATGCCAAGGCCCTCCTCAAGACCATCATGCGCAAGTTCTTACCTGCCGGCGAGGCCCTCCTGGAGATGATAGTCATTCACTTACCCTCTCCCGCCACCGCTCAGCGCTACCGTGTCGAGACCCTATATGAGGGTCCCATGGATGACGAGTCAGCCATCGGTATCCGTGACTGTGACCCGAAGGGACCTCTCGTTCTCTACGTCTCCAAGATGGTCCCCACGTCAGATAAGGGACGCTTCTACGCATTTGGTCGTGTCTTCTCCGGAACTGTCCGTGCTGGTCCCAAGATCCGTATCCAAGGACCCAACTATGTTCCTGGAAAGAAGGATGACTTGTTCGTCAAGTCTGTCCAACGTACCGTACTAATGATGGGTCGCTACATTGAGCCTATTGAAGATTGCCCTGCTGGTAACATTATCGGTCTCGTCGGTATCGATCAGTTCTTGCTCAAGAGCGGTACTCTCACTACTTCGGAAACTGCCCACAACATGAGGGTCATGAAGTTCTCCGTGTCCCCTGTCGTTCAGGTTGCCGTTGAAGTCAAGAATGCATCCGATCTCCCTAAGCTTGTAGAAGGTCTTAAGCGTCTTTCCAAGTCCGACCCTTGCGTCCAGGCTTGGATTGCTGAGACTGGTGAGCACATCGTTGCGGGTGCCGGAGAGCTCCACTTGGAAATTTGCTTGAAGGTCAGATTCGCCATTCTTCTATCATCCAGTCGTTGCTTAGGGGTCAATACAGGACCTGCAAGAGGACCACGCAGGTGTTCCTCTCAAGATCTCAGACCCCGTCGTTGGTTACCGCGAGACTGTGAAGGCGGAATCTTCCATCGTTGCCCTCTCCAAGTCACAGAACAAGCACAACCGTCTGTATGCGAAGGCTATGCCGCTCGATGAGGAACTTACCAAGGCTATCGAGGGTGGCACCATTAGTGCTCGTGACGATTTCAAGGCCCGTGCTCGTATCCTTGCCGATGAATACGGTTGGGATGTCACCGATGCCAGGAAGATCTGGTGTTTCGGTCCTGAGACCACTGGTGCCAACTTGTTGGTCGATGTCACCAAGGGTGTGCAGTACCTTAATGAAATCAAGGATTCATGTGTTGCCGCATTCCAGTGGGCAACAAAGGAAGGTGTCTGTGCTGAAGAGAACATGCGTGGTGTCCGTCTGAACGTCATGGATGTGACAGTAAGCCCATCGCTGTCGTTACCAGTATAACCCTTTGATCTGAGATATCCTTAGCTACACACTGATGCTATCCACCGTGGTGGAGGTCAGATCATCCCAACATGTCGGCGTGTTTGCTATGCTGCCTGCTTGCTTGCTACACCAGGTCTCCAGGAGCCTGTTTACCTCGGTACAATGTTTCCCATTCCTCGGTCTGACGTAGGGCTGACATCTGTCCTAGTCGAGATTCAATGTCCTGAGAATGCCATCGGTGGCATTTACAGCGTGCTGAACAAGCGTCGTGGTCAGGTCTTCAGCGAGGAGCAGAGGCCGGGAACGCCCATGTTCACTGTCAAGGCATACCTGCCCGTTATGGAATCCTTCGGCTTCAACGGGGATCTCCGTTCACAAACTGCAGGACAAGCATTCCCCCAGAGTGTGTTCGACCACTGGGAGGTCATGAATGGCTGTAAGTGCTCGATTCGAGTTGACGATACTGATACTGAGTGCGTGTCGTTCCTAGCTCCTCTTGACAAGGGCAGCAAGCTCGAAGACCTCGTTAAGGGCATTCGTACACGCAAGGGTCTCAAGGTAGGGACCATCCTTGGGCTATTCCTCCCGTGGCTACTAACATGTCTCGGTTCGTAGCCCGACATTCCTCCCCTCGACTACTATTACGACAAATTGTAATTCGTGCCTAGATACCGGGATGCTGTAAAATCAGGTTACTACATATGGCTTAGGAATCTGTTGCAAGCTGTTGTATCCCAACAATTTATCTCTTGTATTTCCTCGTTCACTTCTGTGGATATTGTCTACCCGACGCGGTCATACGCGTCGTAATAACCACCAAGGAAAATACCGGCGACACTCGAGAATCTGTCATCGGGGAAGAGTAAACTAAGTAGTCATTCCCTCCGAGTCAGGACTGGCGAGATCGACGTGTCACGTTGCGTGGCGACGTCATTGAGTGTGGATCGAAAACGTATGCTCACCCACAAACTGGAGTTTCTTCAACAAAAGCGCTCAAAGTGATTCCGGTTTTACCACGGAATTATGGCATCTCCCACCTCATCCGAGTCAACCAGTTATGCGTGTCGTTTCGCGGGCATCATGGACCCTCACGGTCCTGCGTTCTGACTAGACCCGGACCTGCAGAGACACATTTGTAACGTTATCGCACAAGTCATTTGAGGGTTCTGATCGGAGGACGACTGACGAAAAAAAGGAAATTTGACGACTGTTGTTGTGCCATTCCTGATGAGAAGGAAAATTTGCACGTTTTTCGTAGTGCTGATGTCACAGTCTGTGTCCGAATGGTTATCGATAGGGACAGCGTTCGCCCACGTTAAGAGATTCTTCTAAGAGTCACTTGTCGTGACGCTCTCGGCACCGTCTTGATGAACAAGTCACCGTAATTCCGGAACTCGTTCGGTCGGTGACTCGGATTTTTGGCCGCTCATATACAAATCCTGGGAAAGCAAGAATCTTCGAGTACTAGTAAACATCACTCACCTCCTCTGACAATCCCTGAAAGGATGTCAAGTGTCGTCGACGATTTAGCAACCGTATCAGGTGTCCAGGCATACCTGCAGGATAACCCTGAATTCGCTGCTCACACAGTTGAGAAACTCACTGGGGGGTTGGGTAACTTCACATATAGGATACACCTCCACAGAGCATTTGCTGGTCGCCGGACGCTTGTCCTAAAACATGCTCCTCCATATATTGCTTCATCGACCACAAAATTTCCGTTTGACCAGAAACGCCAGGTACTCGTCAACTTACCAAGATTATCCTGGTATACTAACAATGAAATTCAGCTCATCGAAGTCCAAGCACTCCGCCTCGCAGGTCAGCTGTCCGCAGCCAACGTCCCCCCGTTTATCACGGTTCCTACTGTCCATTTATTCGATGAGGAAAGATATGTCATGATCATGGATGACGCAGGGGAGGGTTGTCAAACTCTGAAGGAACTACTCATTGAAGAGGGTTTGCCAGAGACCGTCTCGGAGCAAATTGGCATTGCCCTCGGCGAGTTCATCAGCGGTGTCCATCCCTGGAACCGGAACCCTGACATCGACCTGACTGTGTTTGCAAACAATCAGGTTGGAAAGTATATCTCGACCTTCACGACTTACGGACGACTCGAGTCCACCTTGACGGGAAGGGATAACATTCCTGCACTCTTGGATCCATTGCTAGGAATCCCTGAAGCGAAGATGATGACGATATCGAAGCTGGTAGAGAAGAGGCAACAGGCCATCTACGCTGCATCCGTTACCGATCCCATGACGCATGGAGATCTCTGGCCAGGCAATCTTGTGGTGTCGCTTAGACGCGCGGCAGATGGAACTATAGAGGGTGTGGAGAAGCTATACGTTCTGGACTGGGAACTTGGTAAGACCGGATTACCTGGACTAGATCTCGGCCAATTTTGTGCAGAGATGTACATTTTGTCCGAGTTCCATCCAGCGCGAGAGGAAGCGGCCCGGACTATAATTGGGTCGCTTTTAGGTGCCTACAGGGAACGGAGAGGAACGAGTGAGGACATTGAGCTTGCAAGAACGGTCGTGGGTCATATCGGCGCGCACTTGGTGGCGTGGACTCCGCGCGTAAGCTCCTGTACTGGAAGACAGAAAACGAGGGAAGTGGTAGAGAAGGGAGTGGAGATGCTGGTCCTGGGTGAGGAAGGATCCGAGTTATCCTTGAGAACGAGTATCGTAGGGCCGCTCCTTTGAAGTGTGCTGTGTACATGCGGACTTGGCATGTATCTACCCGATGCACCAGAGGAACTTGAAATGCGATGATGGGATCCATCGGAACGATTTCTCGGCTGGTCGATGGTTGGCTGGATGAACCTTATCATTGAGATGAGTCAGCGACTCTGGACGCAACTACCAACTTACCTTCCTCATTATGATCCCATATCTCGCCGAGCTGCCCCCAGAGATATACTTTGGGATATTGGAACATGTCCCGAGGGACGAACGGCAACAGACTACTCTGTCACTCACCAGAGCTACCCCAACCTCTCCAGTGCCTTTGTACCACTTATTTGAGTACGTCCGCCTCAAATCACCGGAGAGTGTGGTGCAGCTATATCGTCGACTACGAGGACGCCTCGAGGAGCCAAGCTGGATTAAAGAATTCTCTCTTGAAACATGGAGTGTAGACGCAGACGTGGTGGTCAACTTAGTGGTCCTCCTCTCGCGGCTCTCCAGGATCACGCTATTTGTTGGGCCGAATTTTGCACCGGAACATCTGGAGGAGATGCTGGAGAAGCCGAGGGAAACTTTGTGTTACATTTCATTACGTTTCAGACCATAGTAAGCCACGACGCTTCTCGTGGCCAAGGCTTGCCGCTGACCGCGACCCCAGTGTACAAAGAGCAACATATTATCAGTTTCTCAAGGTGGGAGGGGGCAGCATAAGCGTTATGCTCGGCTCGCTAACTCGGGAATCAGGGTGCATACTTCGACACTGCCTTGGAAGCCCTTTCTCGATGGCCGACAGCCAACCTCCCCACCTTATCGATCGTACAAGATCCTCTGGACGCGAAAATAGCCCGCAGACACCATTTCGCACAACCCCTGGTGTTCTTTCGCCTTGATCCGATCAATACGTTGGCTTGTTCGCCATTCCTCCGTTCTCTAACGAGCTTGCGACTGCGAATTCCGTCCAGACAAGTTGCTTCTTTTATCTACAGCTCACCTCGCTCCCTACCTGGACTCCGGATCTTAGATTTGTCGACGTGCAATATTCGATGGACTGACGTGGAGGCGCTGGCGGCACGGTTTCGGCAGTTGATGCATTTAATAGTAGATGAATGTAACGAGCCGTGGCGCCCCGCCCAAGGGAGTGAATGGGCAAACGTCGGGAAGACTTGTGCACTAGCGACTGTCAAGGCGGCCAAAGAACGGGAGAAAAAGCTCAAAACTTGGCTAGAGGCTCACGCGGCTCGCGCCAGCCCAGACCTGGAGCTTGCAACAGTGCCCGAAGAGGTTGTTGTAGCTAGACGCGCCCGCCCGGGTCGTCGTGGATTAGCCACCGCAACAATATCATTGCGGGATCTGCCAACGAAAACGACAACCCCTGTCATTCGGGCGAACACAGTAGTCCCAAAAGTTCGTATAGTTCCATCACCTCCAACTCTCTGCTCCTTGAGCACGACTACGGGTACGACAAGCACATTAGACAAGGATAAACATGACGCCATTCGAGCTCAGTTCAAGAGAGGTTGGAATGAAGGTCTTGCTCAGCTCATGGCCATCCGCAGCAGACTGTACCAGTCATGGAAAAATGGCGTGAGGACGATGCGCATTGCCGGTGATCAAGGCATGGAGGAGGGTTTGGAGGGTTTGGAAGACGTCAATGAAGAAAGCGCCTTCTACGGGCGAGATGGGTCTGGGAACGTATGGTCAGTACCAGTATTGTGTCTTGCGGGCGGAGTCCCCGACTCTGTCCAGCATGTGGATGGATGCGGCCATGCAGCAGCTAGCTGCGTGTGGCTAGATCATATCTAGGAATGTGGAACAAATTGATGCACACCAATTATGGAAGCAAAGGTGGAGACAGTGTTACTCTCCTCTAAATAGAAGACTTATGGATCGTGGTGAGCGTGTACCAATAAGGTTCGTAGCCAGTCAGCTTCCTTCTCCATCTCTGCAAGGGACCGAGGTAATCGATTGTCGTCGGCGTCGACCGTCAGCGGTTGGAACCGGCCATCAACGCTTTTCGTATCTATGAAATGCTGATGGAGTGAAGCTTCTGACCGTTCTAGAGCGGGGTATACGTCGTCCATCTTCTCAGAGAAATAGTCGTCCTTGAGTTTCCGGGGAAGAATGTGGAAGTGAACGTGGGGTACGGACTGCCCCGCAGCCTTGCCGTCCTGAAGATGTGTATGGATAAATTCAGAACGGTCGAATCATCGTTGGGGCTACCTGACACGCTACGGTGAGTGAGTCTGCACCGTATGCCCTTTCAATCACACGACCGACGTGTTGGACGGAAGTCATGAGTGATGTTAACTCGGACGTTGTGAGGTCCGTCAGTCTTGGGACGACACGCGTGGGTACGACCAGAACATCTTGGGGTGGATGAGTACACGAGTCAATGAGGGGAAAAAACGACACTTACGGCCTGGCACGATTGGTTTGAGGTTCACGATGGCGTATGAAAGGGCGGTTCGATGGAAAGCCTGTCTGGTGACTTCCATGGTGGAGAACAACAACGGGACAGACAATGTCATCGTAGGGGACCAAGTTCAATGTGGGTGCACAGCCATCTGTGCAGAGGTCACCTTCACCGCGTGCAGTGCCGCATATCCGTCTGACGACATACATATCCGCTAGTTCTTCTACTTGCTTTATCTTACCCGGTCTTGGAAGACATGTCCAGTCCGACAGACGTACATTTACCTCCAAGTCTCCCATATCCCATAAAAGTTGCCTCCCTGGATGTCAAACAAGGTGCTTCCGTTCAGCGGGGCACCCGTTTACTGAGCTATTCTTTCAAATATCAATCCTCAACACCCGGAGCACGCCCTGAAATACGCTTCGGAACATGGGACTCCCTCATTGAGGGCACCGTGGAGGCCTGGACTGTTCGTGTAGGCGACGAAATATCTTTCCAGAAGTCAAAGCAGAAGTCGGTCATCACAATCCTTGAACCCTGCAAGCATGGGGTCCAAGTCGGTGGCTTATGTGGGATCTGTGGAAAGGACATGACTGCGTAGGTGCCGTCTTTATCTTCTACTGTCCTCCGGGTTCCATCCACCACTTCCAGCTATGACTACACAGGCTTCTCAGATGCATCGCGTGCATCTATCCAAATGACGCATTCTGCCTTCGGTCCAACCGTATCAATGGAAGAAGCACAGAGGATAGAGAAGGAGACTGCCGAACACCTCCTCAAGTCCAGGAAGCTATCCTTGATCGTCGATCTTGACCAGACAATCGTTCATGCAACTGTTGATCCTACGGTTGGCGAATGGATAACGGAGGGGGAGGCTTGGGAGGCTAGGCAACTTAAAAAGTCATCCACAGCGCCCAAAGATGATGGCTCCGACTCTTCAGACGACGAGACACCCGAAGCGGACGTGTGCAATCCTAACTGGGACGCCCTTAAGGATGTTCAGAAGTTTCGACTCGGTCCGGAATCATTCGCTTTGCCTTCATCTAGGGGATCCTCCAAAGTCAAGGGCAAACAGAAAATCATCGAAAGTGAGGGTTGCATATATTACATCAAACCTCGGTGGGTCGTTTATCTGCACTCGAGAATCCCTCGACTGCCTACTCATATGTCTGCATAGGCCGGGACTGCAGGACTTCCTCCGTAAACTGTCTACGAAATACGAGATGCATGTGTATACCATGGGTACTCGCGCCTATGCGGAAGAGGTCTGTGCTGCTATTGATCCTCATGGAAGAATATTTGGGGGTCGGATCTTGAGTAGGGATGAAAGCGGGAGTGAGTGTCCAGTGTCGTGCTGCCACATCATCGCTTACGTTTCTCAGGCCTCACACAAAAAAGCCTACAACGACTTTTCCCGTGTGATACATCTATGGTCGTCATCATCGACGATCGGGCGGATGTCTGGGAGTGGAGTCCAAACTTGATCAAAGTTATCCCCTGTGAGTTTTCCTATACATCTCCTGGAAGGTATAAGCTGACATTCGCAAAAGACGATTTCTTCGTAGGTATAGGTGATATCAATTCTGCATTTCTTCCAAAAGCAGAGCCACTGGCGCCCACAGTCCACACTCCGACGCTTGGTTAGTTTCCCTGTAATACATTGCCGGCAACCCCCTTATTCATGATGATCAGGCAAACCGACCACTCCCCCAGCACCAACCCCATCAGAAGTACCATCCCCTTCGCCATCTCCGCTCGCTCAGCCTGAGGAACGTGAACGCGCCGAGACCGAGTCCAAGGCCTTGTTGACGCAGAACTCTTTGGCACTCGAAGCTCAAGTCGAGGAACGACCTCTGGCAAAGATGCAAGAGGAACTACAGGGTATGGCAATATGATTCAAGAGCTGCTCCTATGATAACACCTCCACAGATGCTGAGCACACTGTTGGATCAAAAGGGAACGCCAAAATAGAGCATCCAAGAAAGGCGCTGTTGGAAAATGACGACGTTGAACTACGAAGAGTTGGCATGGTAAGTTAACAAAATGTCATAACCCGTAATTTAAATACATTAAACGCTCCCTGCAGTTGTTGGAAGATGTCCATCGGCAATTCTTCGATGCTTATGATCGACGTTCCCCTGAGGAAAGGAACAAAGCGCGCAGATTGGGCAACGAACAACCGCAACTATCTAAACCTTATGATGTGACAGTGAGTGTACAGGTATACCGTGTCTGATACGCATTTAATTTTCTCGGTAGCACATCATTCCAGAGATGCGCGCCAAAACTCTAGATGGGGTCCATATTGTCTTCTCTAGTGTTATACCCCTTGACGCGAAACCAGAAATTACCGAGATATGGAAAGTGGCACACATGTTCGGTGCTCAATGTTACACTGAATTGAATAACTCTACCACACACGTGGTCGCTGCCAAGGTTTGATTTTCCAAAACAAGCAGTGACTTATTTCTTCTGACGGTCCAACATCAGCAAGGAACCGTCAAGGTCGACATGGCGCGAAAGCGGGGTGGAATCAAAATAGTCTGGCTAGCCTGGTTCACGGATTCGATAGCCTTGTGGCGGCGACAAGATGAGACTCCGTACCTCCTTGAAGATCCTACTCGAAATGCGCCAAGTTTGAGTCCTAATCTCGACCCCCATCCGATTTCTTCGGATCCAGAACCGGATGCAGACGATTGGGATGTCGAACCTGCGCCTTCGGGTCACGCAGCTTTTGAGCTCGCAGATATCGATTGGAATGACATAAACGACGAAGTCGAAGCAGCTATGAATGAGAGTGATGACGAAGAAGATCTCAAAAGCGAGCGTAGCGTGAGGAGTGCTATGGCATCAGAGGATGATGACATGACTGATGAGACCCATAGTCAGCCTAGGTGCGTCTGTTGCTCACCGGAGTGACATCTTTTGACCCAATCGTTGGCATTGCCGATTTAGCCCAAACTCTTCGCCTCGACTGAAACGGAAACGCCTAAGAAGTGTTACACCAGCAGAGAACGGGAACGCCGATCCACAGCAAGATATTTTGCGATCCCCACTATCTAAACGCAAGAAGCTTGCTTCGAATCGAACGGGAACATCGAAGCTGAAGGAAGCATTCACCGCTGACGAAATTGCTTCCTCACGGCGGTCAAGAAGTCGTAGTCAGAGTGTAACAATAGAATCCCCCGACCTAAGTCTTCCTAGCCCTGCAGAGGAGGATGAGGAGGATGAGGATGACTTTCTGGCTCGGGAACTCGGGGAAGACTGGGGATAGCGTTGTGCTATTCATTGAGCTATTTCACCCTTGTGTTTTTGCTCTGCTGCTTTCGATCTAATTGTAGTCTTCTTGTAATATCATTACATCAGGGAATATTTGTCCGAAGCAGCGATTACTGTCGCTCCAGATGCTCACAATATAAGCCCCACAGCGTGTCAACGGATTCACCTGTAACAGTCGCAAATATCTTTGCATCATATGTGGAATCCTTCATGTATGCATTAAGCTTCCGGATGGTGCCCGTGCCGCAGCGCCTCTCGATCCAATCGAGGAAATACGCAGTAGTATCGTATCCTGCGTCCCATCTATCGCCTCCTTTGGCTCTCCAGTGCGGTGGAGCATACCCCGCACGCAACCTCACGAAATCTGTGGCAAAAGAGAATGAACTCGGTCGCGATGTGGCGATCGGAGTATGGCCCTACCTGCGATACCTTCTATGAACCCTCCTGGGCAGGTATCCTTTGCATTATATTGATAACAGTGTACGACTTCGTGGATAAGTACTCCTAGAATTTCGTCTCGTGCCCGAGAAATGGAGGAAGCAACATAGTCGAGAGAGAAGTGAATCTCCTTGTCCGTGTGGGATCCGAAAGTGTATGCGACGCCGGCAAAGGGTCTGAGGACGAGCGTGATCTTCTTCACGCTTGTTACAAGCGATCAGGACTTTCGCTAGGTGATCGAAGGGGCATTTGTGCACTTACTGGGTTGGTGCGGTCAAGGGCGTGTACAACCACGTGTATGATGCTTCGACAGCGGACTGAAGTATGTCGCGGTGAAAGTTGTTCAAAAAGATTGTGGCACCTTCGTGGCTCAAATCATCGACTCGCAGAACGAAGTTGGGTATGCGCCCCGAAGGAAGGACGGTCGATGGAGGCATAGGAAGGTAATGGTATAGATTGATTGATCGGCTACAATCGCAATATCGGGCCTACTACACCTCCGTAGGCCACGGAGCTAAGATTACTATTATTATCTTCAGTACGACAGAGGTGAAGTAAAGTAAAGTCTTTTGGCGATGCAAGATATAGGGTTCAAGCCACACTGATGGGTAAGGTCAGATTAATATGACCAGAGAGATTTCCCGTAACTGACCTCATGCCTCGCGTTTAACACGATGCTCCGATACCGGCAGCTGCTTCCAGTCTCAGCACCTCTTCTCTGAGAGCATCCCTTCCTTCCTCCAGCCACTTGCAATACTCGACTGCACGGAACAACACCCCACTCTTGCCCTTTGTTTGGCCATTGCTCCTGGTGCCACTACCCTTTGGCCGGCCCCTAGACGGTAAGTCGATCGCCTGTGTTCCAGCAGGTGCGATGAGTGTAATTAGTTGCGCATAGCCGTCGCGGATGGCGTTGCGACGCTTCTGCTCCGACATGATGTGATTGAGCCGCTTCTGGGGCGTCGACAAGAGGGGCTTTGCTCTGACAATCTGGCGCGGCTCCGATATGCTCTTACGCCTCGTGGAGCGTGTCCGAGAAGTGCTTTCCGGGGGTGTCGGAGATAGCAACAGATCGTCGTCGTGGTCCAGAGACGTTTCTGGTTTGGTGGATGTGCTGGGTGATGGAACGGTGGGAGGGGGGGGCGGAGATACCGAGGGGAGTTGCGGAGGGATGATTGGAATGTGGGGAGGATTGGAGAGGTCGTTAAAGGTAGGATCGGATTCGAAGTCCCAATTAAAGTTATCTAGGAAGCCGAGGAGGTCGGTGGTCTCTGATGGAGAGAAGAGGTCTGCGGATGAGGGCAAAGGTGCTGATGGTGGGGGAAAGATGGTTGAGAGGGCAGGGTCGAACGCATACTCGAAATCTGCGAATGGGACGGGGGGTTGAGGTGAGGGCGGCAAAGACATGGTCAGAGGGAAGAGACAGTGACGACCGGGCAGATGCGCAGCCGGATAACCGGTGGGCAGGATTCGGCGAACACGGCGAGTACGGCGGGGACGTTGCACGGAATGTGCCGAGATAGCAAATATAGACAAATAAATAATACTCAAAGAGGATACTGCTCCGATGGATGACTTATATAACCCTCTCGCCCGAGCAGTATCGGACCCGCCCCGCTCCGCAACTCCCATGTCGGCTCTCAGTGAGGCATCTACACCGGCTCAGGACGCGGCGTCGGCCATTGATGCACAGCAACTTCATCAGCTCCAGCAACACGCCACCGATGTCCAGCAGCAACAAAATAACAACGGCACGTCCCCGGAAGGAACAACCCGTAAAGGTTAGCTTACCCGTAGCTATATTGTACCCACCCAGTCAGAAAAGTATTTCCAGCAAAAGCACCCTCTGTCAGACGCGCGTGTACTGCCTGTCATACAGGCAAGACAAGGTGTAGTGAGGTTCTCCCATGTCAGGTGGGTCTGCGGCCCTCTGCAGTAGTGTCTCTCTGAGCGTCTGCATCACCCTCAGAGCTGCCTCAAAAGGGGTATCGGCGCAACCTGTACCTACCCTGACCCCGAGACCGATCATACCAATCAGTCTCACCAGAGTAAGTATTTTCACCCGATATTATCGTGACATGCCCGCTTACACGGCTTAAGCGCCGGGTATCTCCACGTTTGCCCAAGCTCCCATTGGGTATGTCCATGGAGCCCCAACATTAACTCAACATCAGTACTACGATTACAATGGTACATTTACTGGCGCATCGTCTTCGACCTTTCGCCCAAGCAAACGGCCGCGCAACCTTACCGAGGAAGAAGCCGCTGCCATCACCAGAAATTTCAGTCGCGGTGACTTCTTTGTTGGCTCCAGTGCACCCGTTCGGATCGATCCAAGATTACCCGTCAGACTTACCTTGGGGGAGGGAGACCATGTCCATTTCAGTATCACCGAGTCTTTATCTTAGCATGTCGTCTCGCATTTTAACTGTATCTTGTTTAGTCCCCGGCTTCGTTCCACATGATCTCGTGTACAGTACGCATTTAGTTGGCACAGGAATAGACGCGCTTGGATTCAGCCGGATGTGGAGCCCGATTTGGAAACCATCACACATTCACGACTGCGCACAATGATGCACTTTGCAATTATGGAGGTCTCAGACTACTAATACTATTCTTACAACCAGGTACACCCCACCCTCTCTCCCTCGCAGTGCTACCCTCACCACTGATGTTTTCTTTCTCAGCGCAGGCCGCTCTCCTTACTTCCGTCCTTCTTTTCGCTGTTTCTTGCTCTGTCAATGCTTCTCCGTCAGAGTCACCTGCCCGTCGTGCAACAACCTGCAACGGGAGCGCGGATCTTTGCAACCGCTCTTTTGGGAACGTTACTTTCGTCGGTACTCATGATTCCTACGCGGTCGGGGTAAACAATCGTAAGTTCACCCCTAAGTGGGTTCCTCCAGGCTGACCACGATGTTGCAGTGGCTACGAATCAAGACTATAATAGTGCGTAGTCGGTCACGGACATGAGCAGACTACTGACATACTCCAAATCAGTTACCCAGCAATTGAACGATGGAATTCGTATGTTACAGGTGCAGGCGCATAACCTGACTGGCGTCATACAACTTTGCCACACTTCCTGTGTGCGTGCGTCTTGCCATCCACTTTCACCATCTCTTACTCTTTATATAGTCTCTCTATAATGGAGGGCCTCTCTCCACATATCTTGCAACAGGTAAGTCATCATAATGATACCGAAGTTTTCGGTATTTAAACTGGCATACAGTGAAGACGTGGTTGGATGCTAACCCTAACGAAGGTGAGACAGTGCCAGAGTCGTGTCGTTTCCTTATTCATATCAATTCAGTTCTGTCCCTTCTGATTGTCAACTCTGATGATTTCCCTCCCACCGCATACGATACCGTGTTCAAGGGCGCTGGTTTGGATACCATGTCATATGCACCTCCTTCAGCGTCGATACCCGCCACTCAATGGCCTACGCTGGGGAGTCTTATCGACTCTGGAAAGCGTCTCATCACTTTCATGGATGCGTCAGCGGACTTCAATACTGTCCCATATATAATCGATGGTGCGTGCTCGACCCATTCGTGTCCTGTCAATGTTCCGATGATTGTGTCCTCCCAGAATTTACCAACGTCTGGGAATCACCTTATGACGTTACAACTACCTTTGACTGCAGCGTTAATCGCACACAAGGCGATTCATCAACACAAATGTATCTCATCAACCACTTCCTCGACACATTGATTCTTGGGCAACCTGTTCCCGACCCCAGCCAGGCTAATCAAACCAATGCGGTATCTGGGCAGAATTCACTCGGCCAACAGGTCAGCCTTTGTGTCAGCGAATATGGTCGAGACCCAAACTTTATGCTCGTTGATGTGAGCCGTGATGCATATCACTGTCCTAGTTCAATGCTTACTTGCCATCGGAACCTAGTTTTATGAATACGGTGGTGGTTCTGTGTTCCAGGTAGCTGCCACCGCTAATGGGGTCACATACTCACCTACGACCCCCATTGCGACCCCCATTCCGCAAACTAGCTCATCGACTACGGGATCTTCGTCGAAGAACGCAATGCTCACAACTGCGCAGTGGACCACAGCGTCGGTATTAGTTACAAGCTTCTTATGCGGCGCTCTTTACGTGCTTTAGTGATCGAGCCTAATGCTCATCTTAATCGGAGTTACCATGGACATAGGACACCCACTTCTGTTATTTAGTTTACCACAGGATCGTCTCGTCTCATTTAAAAGACTTATTCAATGGACCCTAAAGACGACACTACACTCTATCGTTTTCTTTCTACCCTCCACTTATACACGCGTGGTTTGTAAACGGATGGATCGGACCTCTGTTTATGTGGACTGTAGCCTTCGTCCTCGGAACTATTCTTGTCCTCCTCTTCGACAGGCTCAGCTCCTTGAACCTTCTTTCGTCCACCTTTACCGACTAGTAAACGCTGCATTTCTAATTCACGAAGTGCATACGATAGCTGGGTATCTCGAACGAGTCGTGCAGCAAGCTCTTTAAGAAGGCGCTTGCTATGTTTCTGTGCGACGGCAGTGGAAGGATGACGCGAAAGAGAAATTAAGATGTGGGCACGCACAACATCTATCAGGTCTTGCTCTTCTTCCACAGCGCTGTCGACGCCATCAACGATGGATTGTTTCTTTTGCCGCCGCCTTGATTTTACGGAATCTTGAATTTTCCAACCGAGTTCGGATCCGCCAAACGATCCTGTAGAAGCAATATTGTTCGCAGCCTTGGAAACAAAGGTACTTTGCTCAAGGTATTGTTGAGCTTGAAACAACGATCAGCACACGGGATGACAAACGAAGAGGGGGCTCACCTTCTGCAGCGTCTTCTGCAAAAACGATGTGCTTGGGAGAGGCACGGCTTTGCTTTCGTTTTCGCGTGGTATGCGGGGGAATCACGCCCGCCGCGCGCAGGGTCTCCAACTCAGCGTCCGCAAGGGGCTCATCATCCTCCGAGTCCTCGACTGTGTGACTGGACGAGACAAGGTTAGCTAGATCCGTGAGCTGTCGCTTGATCTTGTCGATTTTCTATGGCGAGTGAATCATCGACCACGACGAGGGAACAGACGAACGGACCTTGAGTCCTACGGCCTTGATAGTCCGAATGTAACCTTCATCTTGGGTTTTGAGTAACTTGACCATGTCCATGGGCATAGAAGTGTTTCCCCTGTCTTTTACATGGACGCCCCCCACGGTCCTCTCGTTTTTCATTGCAAAGTAGAACTCATCCTTGTTCCTGCTTGCGGCCTTTTGCCTGAGGCGGTTGAGGCGGTCCTGCTTTGAGTGGTAGTCCCGTGCACGGAGAACATAGTCCTTGTGCTTTTCGAGGATGCCGTACTTTGCACGATGGGCGAGCTGGGAGCGCTCCTTGTGATTGCGCCTATGCAGCGAATTTCTGAGGGAAGAGGTCATACCGTGTGACAGATATCTCGTGTGACACAGAAACGATCCGATTTTGCTTCGTTTCTTTTTTTTTGGCAAGGGTTTGCAAGAAACCTTTTTTGATCGAATTCCTTGACAAAAAGTATGAGTTTCCAGCATTTCAGGCTCGGGCAACTGGCCATGTCCCAGCCTTTGCCTCCACATTTACAGCAGAACCAGCATCAATCTTTCACTCAAAATGTCCAGTCCGCGTCTGCACCGACACCCACCAAACCGTCTACCACGCGTCCGCCGTATGGTTCCGGTGACACCGACGACGGCTACACGCTCGTCTTCCCCAACATCGCCGCCTTCCAGGAATGGCGAGCACACGAAGAAGAAACGCAGATGGTCGAATTCGTAAAGGGAGACACGCACGGTAGCAAAGCCGTCCCGCCCCGCTTCAAGGATCACACCAAACTCGTCTGTGCCCGTCACTCCCGCAGTGGTCGTAAAAAGTACGTCAAGAAACATCCGGAAAGAGTCAGAAAGGTGCCCAGCAGAAAAGTGAGCATTTGTCGTCGACGCGCGCCGACGCATGTGTTAACGCGCCTCGCGCGCAAAGCTCGAGGGACAGGGGTGTCAGGCTTCGGTCAGCTACAAGACCTACTTTGACACAGAGGAAGTTCGTGTCTGCTGTACGTTGCCTCTCTGTTCAGCTCTTCCGAAGCAAAATTCACTTTTTCTATCCAGATATTGCGGAACATTCGCATCCAGTCGGACCGGCCAATCTCCCCTTCACCCGCCGAGGGAGGCGGGCTGCCGTGGAAGCCGAAAAGGCAAAATCGAAACGCAACACACAATCGGCTGCCCCTGCCACGTCGACGGAAGCGTCCACATCGAACAGCGCCACTGCCACCGCCCCCGCCCAACCACAACCTCTCGTGACTACGTTCCCCTCCGCTCCGTTGACCCACTTGCCTCATCCGTTTCCACACTACGCTGGTCAGCCTAATGTCAACATACCATATCCTCAAATGATCCCCACTCCCCCGGCTCAGAACGAGCTGTGGGAACGTATGTCAGTACTTTTCAATTCAATCCGAGACCACGCCCGAGTGTATGACTACCCGACTCCGAGTGTTGTTGCTCTGGAAAGTGTACTGATTCGGTTGCATCTGGAGACCCCAATGGGCATGATGGGAGGTCCTGGCCTTGGTCCTCTAGGTGCCAACATGCATGGGATAGTATCACCTCCCCAGCAGGGACAGACATCCCAACCCCATGTCCAAGATTCACACTCACAAACAATGGGTGTAGCATCAGGGACAGGGGATCATGCAAGCAGTGAGATGGACAGCAGCATTGAGAGTGGTTGACTTGCATTCTGCAGAGTTTGATTCCTTTGTTACCTTGTAATGGCCTTTCATGCTCAGTCATGACCATAAGATATGTTCCCATGGACAAGGTTTTCTTTACAGGTTGATTGTATGTGCCAACTAATGTGTAATTTATTTTCATTGAGATCATACCATATATCAACAGATAATGCAACTGTTTGTAACTAGCCTAAGAGAGGACATCAATCAGCAAATGGGTCAGCAAAAGGATCTTCAGTGTCTACTGTTCTTGCTCCTGATTGCCTCCCTGAACTTGGTCCTGCCAGGTGAGTTCTAGCTGGTTGGTGTTCTTCTTCACTTTCATAGTCACTGAAATCAGAGAGACTTCCCCTGTGCTGGTCCCACACAGCCTCGGTTGATACCTCATGCTGGTGGACTGGTTGTATGGGTGGAGGTAGTGAGCCCTGCTCGCTGCCTAGTCCGCCAAAGGAGAGATCTTGTAAGTCGGGATGAACATATCCTGACGCGTTCCTAGTTTCGCCACGCGTGTCTTCTCCGTCCAAGGACGGTGCGCTTGGCTGCCGTGCGCGTTCCGACGCATCTGGAGAAATGGACATCCCATTCACGGTTGCCTGTATTCCGCCTGTCGGATCTTGGGTATGCTGAGGTGCTGAAAGCTGTTCCAAAACTTGTCATGGAATTGCAAATGTATAGCGTTGGTGTGACTCACGTTATCATACATTTGCAGCGCGGAGACGACTCGCTCATTTGTCTCAATCAGAGTCCCAATCACTTCCTCGTTTTCTACGAGCTACGGCGGGTTACGACTCGGAGAGAGTAGATGGTTCTCGTGAAAGGACGTTACCTGTATGTACCGGACGATGGTCTTGCGGGCTGTCCTGGCAATCTGAAGACACTCTTGAACGCGGGGATTAGCGGTAATAGCCTCTTTGTCGCTATTGACCAACATGATTGCATTGACCAAATTGCTTGATGCTTGACTGGCGTTGGCAATCGATGTCAGTATTTGGGGTTTCTCCTGAGCGCAATGTAAGGGGTGCGTCGAGAACGAATTGGGGTGATGCTAACCGCCTCAAAGTTGAAAGGTGCTCTCCTCGAACGATTCTTCTTTTGGCGCGCTTCTTCGTCTGCTTTGCGGGCCCTTTCCTTTGATTCTTCCTTTTCTTGTTTCGCTCGTTTCTTTGCAGCGTCCTTGTCGGGGAAGACACCGGTGGAGGAGAGGAAATGAGGGTCGGCGCTTTCCGAACGACCATGGGATCGGCGGTATAGGCCAGCAATGGTGGACAAGGATGGATCGTTCTTGAACTGAGTGCTCCACGATGCGAGGATGGAAAGCAATTTCTTCTTAACTTTGGTATCTGCAACGGGGTCGGAGGCAAGGTGCTTTATGGCGTCGATGAGCTGGTCATCCATGCAAGCCGCTGTGTATTAAATGGTGAGTGCGCATCCGTGTGAGGTGGTCGTGGTCGTACTCTGGAATTTGTGGTCGCCGTTTTCCATCAGGGCTTTGAGAATCTAGGGGGGTATCAGAAAGCCTGAAAAGGCGGGGAGAAGGTGGTTTTTTACGGCACATACCACAAGGGCACGGTATTTTTGGTGGTTGTCGCCATGCTTGATCTTCTTTCGGATGGCTCTGGAGGCTTCGGAGGGCCTACGGTTGGTGCGATCAGCCGGATGGACGGAATGGGCGCGATAAGGAAATACCCGGTCGACTGTAGGTTGATCGAAGTTGCTAGTTCTGGTATACTGCTGGGAGATGGAGCAGCAGCTCAAGGATGGATGTGGGGAGTGACGTACCCGTCGTAGGCTTCGTCGGGGTAGGCCGGTGAGGTGAGGATCTCTACCCAGTCTGTGATGGATGACTTGGAGGGTGATTGCGGGGACGACGTCGTGTGTAGTAGACGTGGACTTACGTGGGGTTTCTCGCGGTTGAGCGCGGAGACGGCGAGCTTGAGGGCAGACATGCGACGCCTACGTACGGGTGTGTACTAGCAGACGGAGAGAGCAAAGTGCTAGACTGCCATATATGGAAGTGTCCTTCTTGGACGCACATGACATCATGCACCCCTAGTAAGAACATATGCCTGTCCAGACTCGCAGCAGAAAGAAGTTCACAGAGGCCACCAAACCTCTCAGGGCGAAGAAGGCCAATGCTGTCGACGAAAGGCGCGAGTCGAAGCCCACATCCGCAGGGGAGACAGACACACTGACCGAGAAAAGGCAGAAGATTGAAGATCAGGAGGATGTCTCCAAGTACTTCTTCCACCCAGGTAGGATTTCTCATCCACCCTACCAGCGTCCTCACAGAGCCATCCAGGTGTCATTGAGTGCGGCCACGTTTATTTCTTCTACCGTCCCAAAGTACAACACGAGCAACTTCACAGTCTCGACGACGTCAAGAACTTCTACATGCTTCTCGTCCCTCGTCCCCCTCAGTTTAGTGTGTACGGAGACAAGCCCGCTTCAACCAACGGGGAGGAGAGCACGGAAGAAATGACCGTACTCTCAGAGGGTGCAGACGTTATTCTAGCCCAAGAAACACTACCGTCTAACCGTAGGAAAGAAGCGATTGCCTGCCAGTGAAGCCGGGTGAAGTCTTTTGGGCAACCGTGACTGCGGTCGGAGACGATCTGCACAGCCTCGAGCGCGGGTTCGAGGAAAAAACGTATGAAACAAAAACACGAGGCGATATGCAACCAAACCCACGATATCCGAACTGATAAAAGGGCAGGCGTGCGACATGAAAGGACCTGTTCGCTTGGTTGACCGAGGCATTTATGCGATCATGAACAAGGCAGGGCCCGTGCCCTCAGAGAACGCAACACACTTGGCATATCACCTTACGCACCCGAGCATCCCGGTTGCATTACAGGAGGGTCTTGGCATTCACACCGCATCGTCATTTGCAGTTTAGGTCAAGAATCCACTTGCGGAATGCACTGACGTATGGTCAGCGTGTAGGATTGCCGGCTGGCAAGCGCACGCAGTATCCGGATGCAATTCTGGATCATGTTTTTGAGCGAGGTTTGCGGGAGCGACACGAATATGGGCTTCGTTCCACGACTTGTTGCTGTATCGAACTGTTGGAGCATGAAGGCGCACAACTGTTGATGATTGCTGCACGCAATGGGGTAGCTGGTAGCGATGCGAATCTGGGAGAACGCCACGGGGAAGGTGCGTCTGTGAGGTCAAGCGGGATCAGGACACCAAGGGATGTTTGTAAGGCACTCAAGGAAGCTGGAGAAAGGGAGTCGCAAAAGCCGGTGGATGAGATTTTCAGCGAGCTAGCGATGAACAAGGAGGCATTCCCTGCTGAACCACTGGAAGGGCAGTGGATCTAGAGTCAAGATGGGATGTATTCGAATGATACACAAACGAATGTACTACGAGGGGGGGTCTGACTCATCAGCATCGTCGTTGACACGAAGGACCTTTATCCATTCGCGATAGTTGAAGTTTCCGTGGCGATCCGTAAAGGGGCCCTTGAGGAACTTGTCGATCTGGACGATGGTGAGTGGTGGGTACGTGTATATTTAGAAAGGCACCTCTTGTTGATCCATGTGTTCGCCGACCTCGGCCATCCACTTGCGCATCTCGTCGACCTTGACAAGGCCGGAGTCTGCTTCGTCGAAACACTCGAATGCATCCTTGAGATCGGCCTCTGGGTCAAACTCGAACAGCCGTTCGCTCATCATGGTGAGGAACATGGTGAAGTTGATGCCGGTGTCTGCGGGGTGGGTGGCGGACGCGCCAGGGCGTGAGGCGAGGAGGCTGTCGAGCATGGACTGGGAGGGAGATATGCCTGGCTGGGGTGAGATGAGGGGTGGGGAGGGGAGGGGAGGAACGGACCGAGAGAGGAGAATATCTGGCGAAGATCGGGCTCTGTGACCCAGCCGTCCTTATCATGGTCGATGAGCTGGAAGGCTTCTTTGAACTGCTGTATCTGGGGTGGCTGGAAGAGGGAAAAGAGACCGGATGGCTCCCGTCTCGCGCGCGACTTTGGGGGAAGGGACATGAAGGAGTGACGCGAGCCAGGTCCCCTGAATATGCCACAAATGTGTCGCTCAGACCGGTCTTGCGTGTGTACACCGAAAAATGTGGTAATTTCTCCTTGGCCAAGGGAGGACTCGGGTCAGGTTACAATTGTCGGCGGTACTTGGCAAAATTTCTTGGCGGAATGTCTTGGCGTCGGTCTTGGCAAATTGCTTGGCGTCTGATGGCGATCTTTCTTGGCTTGGCATTGTTGGCGAGTATTTGAAAGAGAAGTCGAGCAACGACCACGATGACGACCATGTCCGAGGAGAATCACCTCTGCGAATGGCAGGGATGCTCCGACGCCTTCACTGACCCAGAGCTCCTCTACAACCATCTCTGCAACGACCACATCGGAAGAAAGTCCACCAACAACCTCTGTCTCACTTGCAAGTGGAAGGACTGCGGCACTTCCTGCGCTAAGCGTGACCATATCACCAGCCATCTCAGAGGTACATCCCATCCTCTCCCCCTTCCCCTACCCTCACCTTTCCCCAGTCCACACACCCCTCAAGCCCCATATATGCGAGGTACTTGTCTACTATTCCTCCCCTTCCTTTCCTCATCCCCCCTAGATCTGCAAGAAATCCTTCAAGCGTCCGCAGGATCTCAAAAAGCACGAAAAGATACACACAGAAGAGCACCATGCCCAGCACAAGCATTCCAAAGCCATCACCGTAAACGATCCTGCCTATGTCTCCCGTGTCCGCGGTGATCCGCCCCACCAGAACGGTGCACTCAACAAGTCTCTCTCCGTCAAGCCCTCCGCAGCACCTCCCCCTGCCCTCCCCCGCCCCAGGCCCCCCACCGCCTCTGCTCCACACGGTATCCCCTCTCCACTTCCTCCTCTCCTTCCGCTGACCCCTCTCCTCAGACTCTCACTACCCGTCCCCCGACTTGGACCAACATGCATCCCGCCACGTCCCTTCCTCCGCGTATGACCTCTTCCTCCACAATCAGGTCCCCTCCTGGGATGCCCACAAGTCTCACCCCGTCCCTCCCTCCCGCAATAAACGTTCTTATGACCATGCTGTCGACGACTTTTTTGCAGACGTGAAAAAAAGAAAGGTCGCCCCGTCCTACGATCCCCGTGCGTATCATTGTCTCTACCCGTCTCTCCCCTCATCCTCTCCACAGAAATGGCAGAGCGTCTCAACGACATCGCGTACGCACACGATGTCTCCCAGTACGACTTCAATCCCCGCTCCGTCTCCTTTGACGTTCGCACCCCACAAGAGCTCGCCGCCGTAAATGAATTCCTCGTCGCCCTCGGTCGCGACGTCACTGGTTCTGTCCATCGCCCCGCCCAGGCCCCTCCCGACCGCTTCTCCCCCTCTTCTTACTTTGACCCCGACAGCCTCAGCCAGCTCGGTCTCGCGGGCATGCCCGGTCTTTCTACCTCGTCCCAGTCCTTTTCGCATGAACCCGCCTACACTCATCATTATCCATCGGGCACTTATCCCTCCCCTCCTGCCTCTCTGCCCAGGTCTGCCCAACATTCTCAGTATCCTTCCCCGTACTCGCCCTTGGCCACCCCTCAATCTGCTGGTCCTTATCCCACCAATCAAATAAATCCTTCCCATAATCGTCCCCCGTCGCCATCCGGATCACACGAGTTTCCCCTGGCTCATTCTACGTCCTACACTCCCTCTAGCTATCCTTCCGACTCCCCTCAAAGTCGTATTCATCCCACTCCTCCCCTCGATCCCACCTCACCGCACTCTTCCACTTCCACTCCTTCCAATGCAACCCCACCCCACCACCCTTCCCTGCCAGACTTGCTTGCACAATATGACTATGTTCGTGTACCCCGTGGTGCTCCCCCAGTCCAGTTGGCCGCTCCCGACTACATCAGAAAACCAGTGCATACCGTCATGAACTCACTCAAGACCGCCCCTGGCGCTGCCCCAGATCTGCCCGAGCCCAAGCTCCGTGCCAACACTCAATGCGGTCTACTGGCATCTGCCACAAACGGTATCGGTTCTCTCGCGTCATCAAGTACCCTCTATCCGCTCCTCTTACCCGAGGATGCGGATCTCAAGCTTCCCTCGCTCAAGCCTGATGTCGGTCCGCTCAGATTGCCTCCCATCACAGAGATGTACCGGTCCCCTTCTCCCATTTCTGCCCGGTCACCCGACACCTCCCGCGGAACTACCCCCAGCTCAACGAGGTCTTCACCTGTACTGGCTCACAAGACGCTTCCTCACCTCCACTCGATCACAAAATCGTCAGAAAACGATGAGCTTGTCAGCAAGGTGGACAAGATTGCACTGGCTCATCTTCACAAGGACGTTTCCCTCGAGGAGAGGAGACGGCATGCTGAACTCATTCGGCACTTGCTCGTCAAAATCAACGAAGATTACAAGAAGCGCTTTGGATCCCCAAAGCCTGAATCTCCCAACTCGTTCACACGCAGTCTACCAGTAGATGTCGAGATGGCTAGTGCTTGATTGCCACCTGCCATCCAGCTTGTTCATATGTTTTTGTTGTACTATTATTTTGAACCAAATGTGTATTACATACTGATGCTATACAATGAATGCAGTGCTGAGAGAACAAGGGGGTCTGGATGAATAAACTAGGTACGTTTCAGTGTGAGTTTAATCTTGGGGGCGGCACTAGAAGGCTCGATGTCTTCCATTGCCGACAGCGGAGGGCTCGTCGCGAGAGGAGACGGAACAGCGGCATTAAAACCAAAAGACGCATTCTGCGAGGGTTTGTTGAACCCACTGAAACTCGATGCGTTTGGGGTCGCAGGCGGTGGACTCGTAGCGGACGGTGTCGCGGGGACAGGCGGGGCACCACTGTTGAATTCTGCCCAACGGGGACACTTTCGGTTGGTTTCTGCAGGATCGCATGAGAATTCGAAAGTGGGACGACACAGGAACAAGTCACGTACTCATGTGCCCCATTTGACCGCAGTGGCCACAACGCCGCTGCAAAAACGCAGGGGTGAGCACATTGCACGACGGTAGAAAAGGGATCATTACCGTCGTATCTGGTTTCAATGGCCGACTGAGTTGCATTGGTGTACCCCCCTCTTTCACGATCTTTGCATTCTTGCGGTGTAAGCGCCGTTCCTGGTTCTTCTTCATTCTGGCAATACGCTCCTCCAACCTGATAAGCGCAACGGCTGTTAGATCACGGATGATAGTAGGAGCATGAAAAAGTGAGACGTACCGCTTCCTGTATCGCTTGTCGGTGTCCGCATCACCAGTCGGCGCGAGATTATCAGCTAGGGTGGCTTCTTCCTCGATCGCGTGTCGTGCACGGACATACGCGCGAATGACAGCTGGATCGCGAATGATTTCCATCTGCCACTCGTCATCGACCTGAAGGATAATGAATGCCGAGATTGTCTTGTTAATAGGACAATATGACCGACCAAGCGCTTTATCCGTAACACCTTACGGCTGCCTTCCGGACCCATACTCAATTCTCGGTCCCGTTCCAATGACGATCCTCGACTAAAGGCCGGAGAAGTGGGCCGTCCCGGAGCAGGCGACATGGCAGGGGAGAAAGGGGTTTGAGTCTCGATTCTCATGGATCCCTGCCTCTGCGCAGGTTTTTTTATCTCGGGAGGGGGCGGTGGTGCTTCCTCCTCGGGTGTCAGCTGGGGCTCATCCTTGCGGCTCAGCGAGTCAAACTGCGCCTTCCATATCCTCTCAATTTCAGACTTGTAGATCTGTTGTTGTTCAGCAACGTTGTACCTGTGAGCAGACTTGGGTCGATTTTCAGCCTCGGCTGAAAGTCGCGTGAATAATGGATTGCATCAAAAAAGCAGCTCGCGTACCAAGCTTTTGCTCATAGTCCTCGCCGGCTTTCACAAAAATATCTTTCATGGATATACGGATAAAGCTAAATGCTTCCCCTCTACCAGTGGGATCACCATCACCATGCAGCCGAAGCATGGCCTTGGCTTGGGTAGCGAAAAGAAAGTTCTTGGTTGTGATCCATGGAGCAAGTTGTTGCTCTATCGAAAGCTTGGATTCACCCTCATCATCCTCCGTTTGTTCCGCGGATTGTGTGTACCCTAAATCCTGCAGATGGCGTTGCCCAATTTGCATACTTTCCATAAGCACAACCTGTTCCGGTCCAACCATCTTGAGCATGTCAGTATCGCTCGGGATGGTGACAGTGGCCTTGAGGCGCCAAAAGCCTTGGTGAGGTCCTCGGCGGTGATACTCCATGAACTCCTTGAGTCTTTGCCGCATCTGAAGCTCGTTCTGATCTGGAAAGTATTTCATCAAACGTGAGATCTTAAGACGCTCTTCGGCACTTTTCCTAAGGAGTTTGAACGCGATGATCTGAAGCCTGTATTTGATAGTATTTGTTATTTTTCGCGAGTGAGGACCCGGAACCTCGGTTACAGGATACGTCTGTCCAATCACGAAAAGGTTCTTGATCTCCCGCAGGAAATATTTCGTGTCCCCTTTCGTCGTGCTCCTAAATATTGCTCCATAAGCGCGACTAGATGTGAAGTTACGAGGCAACTCGTACCTCACAGCAAGAAAGTCGGTGGGATAGGGCTTGTGGCGGAAGAGTGGTGCGCGCACAAGGTTGTTGTAAAGAGCGGGGAAGGTTTGCCCAGGATAGACGTAACCGAACTTCATGAACGGTGATTCATCCTGTGGCTCGAGTACAAATGGGACACCAAGGTCGAGCTACGGAGGATCATCCCTGTTAGTGCGACTTTTTTTTTCTGCAGTAGCCAAAACCTACCCTTGGCATGTAATCATCCTTCTCATCTTTTTTGCGATAATAGTTGACGAGTATACTACCCATACCGAAGTTTGGTATAATGGGAGGATGCTCCTCCTGTGCTAAGTGAGTCCGCGTTCAACGCAAAAGGATGGCTTGGACGAAACGCACAGAGTATTCCCAAAGAACAAAGTTGCTGGTATCCTTGAGTGTCAGATCGCTCGTCCTGTGGAGTCCTTCGCCGATGTTGCCACCCTTCCCGATCTTTCGCCCTGCTTTGTCCTTTTTCTTCTTCGCGGTTCGCACCTTGCTGAAGCGAATTTCAATATTGGTAGGGAACTGTAGAGCTGGTCGGTGGAAGGAACGCGCTTCTTGTTTGGAAAGCCGAGTCTTGAACTGAGAGTCGTAGTGTCTAGCAATACGCTGCCAAGAATATTCAAGGAAAGACTCACAAATGGTAATTGGAGTTTCTGCGCAGAGTATGCATGTTCCACAACCAATTGACCGAAAGTCTGACGGACACGATGTCGACCACCTTCCTTGGCAACTTCGTACAAATGATCATTCGAAAGGTTGAATTTATCGCGAGATTGTGCGTTGTCCGCTCTTAACCTTTTTCGCGGCCTGACTGTTTCCACAGCTAAAAACTGTGAGCGCCCAACTTACCCGCAAATCCGTTCAAAACATACTTGCTGGACGCTCCTCGACCGCAAGATCCTCCTCGTTCAATTCCAAGTGAGTAAAGTCACGGAACGGTGCTCCGGGGCCCCACATAATACTCTGCGTCCACGCACCCGACTCGAGGGATTTGTTCGCTGGAGTAGTTAAATTGTCTGTTTCTTGGGTCGGAGGTCGAATGATCCTGCCGGGTGCATATATGATATCCTCTTCCCAATTCGACAACAACACAAGGTCGAAGCTTCTGTCATGCAGAGGGAGCGTTATGGGGAGTGCTGAATTCTCGCGCTCCTAGGAGGTATAAGTAACGCCGAAGGTAAAATCGATGTCGTCATTACCTCGATGGCTTTCACTAGGTCGTTCTCGATGCTCCCAGCGGAAACTACTTCTTCCACACGCTTGCTCTCGTTCTGACGCTGAGTATCGCCGGCAACAGCCTCGAGAAAGCCTCGGGGGACGTCCCTCTTGCGCGGATAGATGCTTTCGGCTGAACAGAGTTAACGCAGGTTATCACAGGCGAAAGAAACGCTTCGCTGACCAGTGAGGGGCCGCTTTGTTATTCTCGACTTCTTTCTCGTATAGCCCTTGAACAAGTCGGAGAAATCGAGAATCCGATTCTTCTCAAAGCCAGGGAACCGCTCATAGACCGTCTTTGGTCTCTCAATGAGTCGCTTCACGATCCTTATGCGCTTTTCCTTGAGCCGCATCGAGATTGGAGATTGGGCTTCGACTTTGACGACGTCACCAGCAAAAGACTCATTCTCAAGCTCCCTGTCCACTTCGTCCTCGTAGTCCTCGCCTTGGTCCGCGCCGACAGCCTCCTCGTCTTCGTCCCATTTATCATTGTAAATCTGTGAGGCGTCCAATGCAGGCACGCCGGTGATTCCAAGGCTGCTAGTGAGGCCACTGCCTGCTGGTAGAGACAGGCCTTGGAGAACGTTATTGAGTGAGAAACCCGTTAAAGTCGAGATAACATCGGTCTCTTCCTGAAGAAAGGGTATTCATGAGAATGATCATCCCGTCTAAGGTGGAGAGTAGACGTACTTGATTGCTCATGTCAGGCAAGAGTTGGTGGTTATAGACGGAGCTGCCCCGAGTCTCGAATGTGGTCCGATGAGGTAATACTAAATAATTCGGCACACGCGCGCCTCTCTGCTTGCACCTCCACTTCCACCATGTCCATACCCAAGGAAACCTCAGAAAAGCTGGAGGCGAGTACTGACGTATCATTCACGCTTGATACACTGAAACACCACCCAGGCTCTCCGAACGGGTATCGCCTCTGTGGCAGAAGACATCATCTTTCGCATTTTCCCAGCCAAGGTGAGTACGTTCCAGACAGCAAGAACCCAGGTCACTGAATGCTGCGTAGACGATGTACGAGTCATCCAGGATAGTGCTTTAACATCAACTGACACTGTACAGCGAGCTATCGACTATCATTGAGAGCGCTAATGCCCAGGATTCACCTTATAACATGTCACACGCCCCTGCATCCACGGATGCACGGGTGTATCCACCACCTGGTACACCTGATTCCAATGGCCCTTCCTCGAAGCGGAAACGTGTGGAAGATGGTGTTGTGCCATTGATGAATGACATTGCAAACGCCAGGTATCCTGAACTCGTCCATGCGAATAAGCACGTCTTGAAGCTGCAAGAAACCATTAAAGCAGAATGTGCACAGCTGTCTGATTCTTGCGTGAGTCAGCTCAGCCGCTTACTTTTGCCGCTTGCTTAGACAAATAACAGGACAAGGTCAAGCTATGGGTTAACCTAACAATGCCAAAGTGTGTCTGAGTATACCTAGTGTGTGGCGTAAACATGCTGACCCTCCACTTCAGAATAGAAGAGTAGGTTTGCATCTGACATGACATTTGTTGGCTCTCTAAACTCTCATCTTGTTTTAGTGGCGATAATTTTGGTATGTGCCAGCAATTTTCTTTTGGCTGCACCAACCAACCACACAATTGATAGGTGTTCAGATACAAGAGGGTAATTGTCCACGAGTGATACAAACTACATCCTAAATTATCGTTCCAGAGGTCCTTAGTGAGCTACTCCGCTCCCAAGAGAGTGCATACAATATTCGTGACAGCGTCCGACAAAACTATCTGGCCCGAGCTAAGATATGCTCAAAGCTTATCAAGTATCCCAACGTTGAAGATTATACGGTGAGCTTTCGAGTTTATCCTGTGATCAATCCTCACCTGGTCACAGCTTGCCTTGAAAGAGCATGATGAGAAGCAACTTTTCTTCGCTCGCCAGAACCTCACCGATATTAGAAACATTTATGCCGTGATAACGGACATCCTGCACAAGAACATGGCAAAAGTGAGTAGAGACATCTTCGTAGGGTTTTATTGAGCTGACTCTCAGTAGATACGTTCGCCAAGGGGGAACAACAGAGCTGGTCTATATTGACGACTAGACGTGGATGTTGCTTCATTCTTTACGGTTAATTTACGCAGTATCGTAACACCAATGTAAGAATGAAATAGACGCAGTCATCCGTGGCCATTTCCTTGTCATTATTCAAGCTATCTTTTAGGTACTTTTTTTCACCAAGATCATTCTGCCTACACCGAGATCGTTTTGAAGATGTTGAAACCATCCAATGCCGTGCTAATAACTGTTCCAGGAATTTGAGGATGCCAGTGGATTTCCTTGACGTCCCTCTGCCCCTGATGAACGAAGAGTAGTTGTGGTGGGATTTCCCGGCTACCTTCTTGCGTTTCATTCATTGATGAACCGACTTCCTCGTCATCTTGTTCAACTCCCAAGTCCCAAAGCGTGACCTGATCATCGGCGCCAGATGCGGCAAACATTGAGTCCTCCGTTGGGTGCCATTCAATCGAGGTGATAGGGTCATTATGCCACGTAAACACGGCAACAGGGCTGGGGACTTGGCGAGGCAACCTTAGGGAAAATGTGTCAGCTGTTCCTGTGGAGACCAGTGGGATTACTCACCCCGGCTTGCTGACATTCCGAAGATCCCACACTTTGATTGCACCGTCGTCACCGCCGCTGATTAACAGGTAATTCGTATTCCTGTTCCAGCTGATGACATTCACATCGCTCTCGTGCGCAGGATCAATGCCTGTGACGCTTCGTCGTCCTTTACTCCGTACATCCCATATTTGAATGCTATGATCGGCCGAACAAGATGCGAAGACAGTAGGTTCTGACGGGCTCCACTGGATATCTTCGACACTAGACGTATGAGATGTGAAAGGCTGCGCGAGAGCGTTAAACCCAGAGGGCGCCGACGTGGTGAGATATATTTTTGAGTGGATGTCTCCCGTAAGCAGCCTGAGCGCGGACGGGTTCGTTGCCGCTGACGCGGCCCAGTCCATGGCAAACCCTTCGGCACGTCCATGGGAATTGATTGTAAAGGTCGGCTTATTCGTCCGTGACTTTTCCCAATAATATCCGGGTACATCGAGCGACTCTATGAGTGGTCGGATGTCCCATATGTAGACCTTGCCAGTTTCAGCCCAAGTTGCGGTGTAGTATGGCTGCGAGACGGGAACCAGAGGTGTGGACGGCGGAAGGGGCTGGGCACGGACACGATTGACACCGCCGTTGTGGGGTACGGAACGAAACTCGAGAACGGCATCTTCATCAAGGGTGTCGTCGTCGTCGTCGTCATCGTGTTCGTCATCATCATCTGCAGTCAGACGCAATCAGATGCGTCATGAAAACCTTGATGCAGATAACGAACCTCCATCTCTTTGGGTACGGTGTAAGGAGCTCATCTTGAAAACAGACAACTCGTTTTGATCAGCTCTGGCAGCCTGCGTTCCAGCGACGACATAAGCAGCTGCAGGATATCTCTGCCGTTCGTCACCAAGGCTATCCCGTAAGACATCGAAGGACAAGCACGACCAGGTTACATCCATTGAATGGCGCATGATGTAGACCGAATCATCTGGCTCTAATATTTCGTCTTTCGCCAGAACATGGGTGCCAGGGATGAACGCCTCCAGGTGTTGTGGTTGCTCCTCAGACTCTTCGACAGCGGGGAGAACCTCATCAATGTCCATTCCTGATGAAGCACGACGAGAGATATGTTACAAAGCTGTGAGATACAGAATCATTCGTGCTATTGCTCGTACCGTCCGGGGCATCGGCATCTACAACGTCCTCGTCTGACTCGAGCTCATCCTCCCATGCATCCTCAAACTCGCCGATGTCGTCGACTGAGGGGCCATCACGCTTTTCGGAGGAACGGGGATTCTTTGCGTTGACAAACCCATCAGATGACGGGTCTGTCGCAGAACGCTTGGCCATTTCGACTTGCTCAGCGGGCGGGTTCGATATGCAAAGGACATGGTAAATTGGTATCGATCAAATTGATCAGTCACGTGATCTGGCAGACGGGGGTTAAGGTTATGTGAAATATAAAGTAAATAAAAAAATAGTCTTTTTGAAATCGCCACTACTCGCTTTATGTAATTATTCAAAATTTAAATAAATTGAATCGGCACCCGCGCCGAAGCTGTGTACACCGCAGGTTCCTAACCTTTTATTACGGATTGGCCGGACTGCGACATCATCCCATTGCCGAAAGTTTGACATGTCTACCCTCTGATGTCGTACGCGTCACGCCAATATCCCATTCCATAAAGAGCGTCCGTCGCAACCGACCACATTCAACCCACCATCGTCCTTCTCACCATGTCCACACAAATTCTGCTTCCAAACGGGTATGTCCCTTCCCTCGTTCCTTGTAGCCCAAAGCCCATACTGTTCCCTAGATTCGGCTACGTTCCCGCATCTCTCGTTTCCCTGGGCTGGGTGCTTCTCTGGCAGACGTTCCTCGTAGGCAAGGCGCGTAAACATGCTGGCATTGCGTACCCGCAGCGTGCGTACAACACTCTTTAACTAGCTGGTCGTTCACTTGACGCTATGCGTGTAGTATATGCTGAGCAAACAGAGGTCAAGGCTAACCCAGCAGCCATGGAGTTCAACTGCACCCAACGTTCGCCGTCCCGTGTCTCACTGTGTAATGCTAACTCACCCATCCCTCAAGGTGCCCATCAAAACACACTCGAGGTTGCACCCATCGTCACCCTATCGTGAGCCTATCTTCACCCCCTTTTTTCCGCTTTCATTCATGTAACATTCGTGCAGCACGCTAGTTTTCGGCTTAAAGTGTCCTCATGCTGCTGCTATGATGTGCGGCTCGTTCGTTGTCGGACGCATCATCTATACCCTAGGTTATAAATCCGGAAATCCAGCTCGCGTACGCGAATCAGCCTTGTAGCTTGTTTTTTTGGCTCACTACGCACCTAGCGAATTCCTGGCGCTTTCATCGCAAACTTGTCCATGATTGGTAAGCGAGACCGTAATTCGTGTGCAGTTTTACTGATCTTTCTGCAGGGCTCCTTGGTAGCGCGTCCTATGCAGCTTACCTTCTTTTCCCTTCAGCTTGATTCATAGGATACAAGACATTGTTGACTAAGCCCTGTGAACAGATGTAGGTGTACAAGTGAAAGAATGCATCATTTCCCTCAGAATGTCGATACGAAGAAGTCCCTTGATGTGATGCCTTCCGGCTGTATTCTGAGCTAGCTGAGCGAACGGTACTAGAATACTATTGTCAAACCCAAATAGTATACAGAAGAAATTGTGTTCCGCAGAAGGATAAGCGCGCATTATCGGTAAGACTTGGCTTGAGGGGTGTGACTAGTAATTACTCCTATGCGCACCTTGTGGGCATCACCATCCTAGACGAACGGACCACCTAGGAGATCATCCACAAAAGTTATTGTCTTCTTATATTTTCCATGTCAGAATCTCCTCGTCGTCTCTCATTTCCTTCATCTTCGGAGGAATTTGCCTTGCCTTCAAGCAAGCCGCACGTCTCCCCTGTGGCAGATGATGGGCCCGCTAGCCCATTGTTTCTCCGTTTTCGTCGCCCGTCGCTGCTTCCCAAGTCGTCGAGTTATTATCCAGAAAAGCGCATTTATAGTCCACTTGCCATATCTTTCACCATGCCGTCAAGTAGGCACGGAAGCACGAACGGAGAGGAATCAGAAAGCGACAGAGAGCGCATGCACACGGAAAGTTCACCATCAAGTAGCTCGGGCAATCCAACACCTCCCATTGTTATGCCGAGCGAAAATGACACAGAAGAAACTCGCGACGAGAATGATAAGGAGCCCTTGAATCCCTCCACTCCACCATCAAGTCGAAATAATCTGAGTGTGCTCGACAATGAATCACCATTCAGCTCCACTGCAGTCGGGTCGGGGCGCCTGACGTATCCAGTGAGTAGGATTGCCACACATAATTACCTGTGAACCTTACCAGCCTCTCTTAATGGCTGTGAAGTTGAAACCCCCAAGGATATTGAACTTATTGGCCGAGTCTCGCCCTGAAGAGAATGAAGTCGAGTCTGAAGCTGCCTTCCAACGCCTCCTGGCATCCTGTTCCGACTTTCCATTGCAACCTCGTACGCCACGTGCACCGTCTGATAGAGGGCGGTACCCAGAAGAAGTCGGTGACGAAGAGGTGCGCGGGGAGGGATCGCTAAGCGATGACGATGACGACGTCGATCCAATATTTATGCTCGACCCTCAAGGCGAACATATGCCCGTGAAACCCTGTACCCCCTCGCAAAGCGTGAATGGAGATGATCCTTCTACGTCACTTATGGGAAGCCCCATGGTAATGGCGATGGACGTGGATGCTGTATGGGCTCGTGTCCCCTGTGCTTCCGTCAGGCTCATGTTCTTCCTAGCCATTGACATCGCCATCGATAACTTCAACGCCAGCCTCGGTGCAGTGGCGGTACACCCCTCCTCCAACCACTAGCGCAGTCCGCTCAAACAAACGGAAACGTGAGTGTCCTTGGAAGAGACGACGACAAAGTTCACACGTGCATACAGTTGACGATCGGTATGACCCATACCCTACCGCGGCAAAACGAAGAGCGGTGTCTCCCTCAATATCTTATCTACGAGAGTCTCATCCGTCACTATCCTATCCTCGTACCCCGAACGGGAGACCCTCGCTTCCCATCCCTTTATCTATTCCGGTGCCAGCATCGAATTCAGCTGCCTCATCCCCGACCATTACCGGATTTCCGTTCCCCAGTTATTCAAATTCTCGACAGGTAGGAATCGGGTCGATGAGCGTATCTTCAAGTCCCATTCTTCGTCCCACGATAGGGCTTGCAAGCCCGATATTGCGCCCGATTCCGAGACATAGACGAGGGTTGGACGGTGAGGAAAGGGATGTTGAAGGGGCTGGGGAAGGTGTCAATGGTTTGACGCTCTGCTGACCCTTATGCTCCTCTTGGTGACAGTACTATCGTCCCACTACTTGGAGGGTACTTCCTGCGACGGTACGAGGAATCACGTGATGTAATAGGATTGGAGGTCGTGATGTGGGTATGTATTTAAAATTTATGTACTCGTCCTCGACTAGCTTGATGCTGGTCACTGGTTTTGGGACGGACAAAAGTATTGAAGAGAGGGTTCACGTTCCTCCCACCATCAGGACTGCAAGACTGCCCCTTCGCCACTGGTGTGCAACCCTGGGCTGTGCTATTTTATCACATACTTCCGGCATTCGCGTTGCTGGTCATTGAATCCCCCGCTCGATTTGTCATCAATGATCCCCACAGCAAAGCTCACGAAGCGCCAGAAGAAAGGTATTGCCTTTCGAGAACGGACACACGGCAAGAGCAAGGACAATTCGCTAGGCATCGTTGGCAACTCGGAGGACGAGCTTGATGTCTCTAGCCTCAAAGATCAGGTTTTTGTTGATGCTACACAAGGCCAACAAGGCCATCAAGTCAGTGCAGAGGCTTTGGTCGAGGAAGGAAAAGCAGGAGCGCAAGGAGAAGACGCAGAAGGGCGGGTGGTGGTGGCAGCGAGAAAAAGAAAGCGGAAAGTTGGTGAAGAGGAAAAGGGAACCCTTGGAGAGTCAGACAAACCGAAACCGAAGCGAAGAAGAGGGTCTACCGGGAGCTCTCTCGTCGGTATGGAACAACCTGTAGAGGAACACGTCGGGGCTGGAGAGACAGGGAGGGAGAGCGAGAAGACGAAGCAGCGGTTTATTCTTTTTCTTGGTACGGTATTTCTTGTTGATACTTCATGGTTTCCCTCACTCCCCCGTCAGGTAATCTCAAATATACCACGACCCTTGAGGTCATTCAAGCACATTTCTCAGTTTGCGGTGTGTGTCAATATGAGTTTGTTGAGCCGGGAGGTTCATGTCTTGAAAGTTCCACCACCCACTGTACGACTACTAACACCCAAACCGTCTACGAAATCACCCACGAAACCTATTACAAAATCCAAAGGTTGCGCTTTCTTGGAGTTCAAGCATCGTGGAGCGCTTCAGCAGGGACTCAAACTTCACCATTCGCAACTCGACGGACGCCAGATCAACGTAGAACTGACTGCCGGCGGAGGTGGAAAAGGCTCAACCCGTATGAAGAAGCTCAAAGAGCGTAATAAGGAGTTGGCAGGACAACGGGTATGCCCTGACAGTATAATTGATTTGGCGCAACTTATCCGACTATTGTAGCGGAAGCGGCAAGATCCCAAGGAGAGCGTACAATCTAGCGGTACCCAGCGGTTCTCGGCCACATCTGGTGCAGAGCAAATTCCCACTCACAAGCGAACTTGGACGACTGGTGATGTCGAAGAAAAAGAGACTCACCGAGGAGGTCAAAAGCACCAGAAGGGCTCTAAAAAACGAGGACTCCTGGTCAAAGATTTCCGAACAGGCGTGAACGCCATACCAATAGGATAGAACCATGTATAGTGGTGGTCGGTACCAATCAGTGTCATTAGGTGTCCATAATGTGCAGTGAATTAATCCAATAGATAGTGGCTGGCGGCATGGCACTCGACGTCTGCGTTATGAAACAAGAATAAATACAAGGAACTAGTAACACCGTCAGTCAAAGCCCTCCGGAAAGTTGAAAAGGTGACTCACAAAAACAATCAACACACCGAACACCTTGAGCATCAACCACCGATTACTAGATATACTGGCGTAGTATTTAAGCAATTCCCTTTGAGCTCCGCTGACATTCGACGCAATATCTATCGTGTCAGCATCGATGCGTTGTACTGTTTCACGCTGTTCTGCAACCATATGCGCCAGTTGAGTGAATATCTGCCCCAATTCCGCTATTGTAGACTCAATCGACTCAATTGCTGTTGACCGCGATTGGATGTATGAATCCTGATTGCTGATTGGTGTGTGATCCGTGCGAAAAGGACATTCCATACCTGTTGTTCAACTAATTGCATCTGCGAGAAGGCACTGCTTCCACCGTGAGCTGCTACACCACCCTCAGCGGCGTCCAAGTCCATAGCCAGAACGTCGCTATTTTGGGTCGGTCTTCCCTTTCCTTTGGAGCTTGGACGGCTTCCACTGCCATCACCCATTGGATCATGTCTTCCATTCAACAAAAGTGAATCTGTGAACAATTAGTTTCGAACATGTAGGATAGAGACTTTTGACGGCATGCTTACTTTGGGGCGCCTGGTGGGCTGCTGCGGCTGTGGAGTACATGAACTGTTCTGTGCGGTCCTTTGACTCCTTCATATTCTACTCAGCACCCAGTCAGGTGATGCATCAAGGTAGAGGGTTATTAAACTTGTACTTGCCTGCGTCCGGACCTCAAGTACATCCTTGAAGCTCATGCTAGTGTTTGCGAGTTTGCTCTGCAACATCATGACAATGTTGTGATTATGCTCGTCGATTTGTTTTCCCTCTGTAGACCTTGAACCACCCTGAGCATTGTGTTGCTTAAGGGACGATTGTAAAGCGGCTATCTGTCGGTTTATGTTGGCTATGTCTTGCTTGATAATGTAGGTTAGTTCCTGAATGAGTGGAGACAGGATGGATGAGCACTTGGATACAGAATACATGGAGAGGACACGTACACTGATCTCCACGGGGCGATCGTCGAACAATGTTTTCCGCTTCGCGACTAGGAGGAGGACCAGTCAACGAACCGACGGCAGCCGCCAGAGGACGACTTACGGTGTGCGAGCTTTCCAAGCTTAATAGTGGTGCCGCTGATGTCTTTGCCAATAGTCGAGGCCATTCGCGAAAACTCGGTCTTGGGAGTACCTTTGGCATGGCGCTGGAGCAGGCGTTGCTGCGCCTCTGCGGTTCTTGGGGGTAGAGCAGACCTGTTTCGTATAGAGTCGACACAGGTGCGGAATTCGTTGGTTCGGTCCTGGATTGCCATGAGCAGAAGGAGCGTGTCTACGGAAAAGGTATTGAATATCTGGCGGGTATAGGACAAAGCTAGATGTGACACGAAGGCAACAGTCTCCTCTCCGCGCCGGCACGGTACCGGCAATCGCCGTCCGCCCGGCGCCGGGAGACCCGGCCGACCAAGACGCGTGCCATGTCCTCTTGGAACGGTCGTGGCGCATGTTTAGCATCCTCAGACGCTCTGCTGTATACCAGCTGTTCCCTTTCGCACCGCGCCTCTTCCTTACGCCCACCAGGTCGTTTTTCTCCCGTCCTGTGCTCAGCGATATTTGTTCTCAATCCTTGTCGACACACCCCGTCACTGCAAAAATAGGCATGCGCTCGTCTCCGACGCCGAAATCCAAAGTCCTCGTGCTTGGCGCAGGCAACTTTGGCAGCTGTCTAGCAGACCATCTTGGCGACTGTGATCACGAAGTCTACATCTGGTCCCGACATGCTAGCTTCGTTGAACACTTCAATGTGCACCATCGCAATCCAACCTACTTAAAGGACCATGTCTTCTCGAGCAACATTCGCGCTGTCGGCCCAGAGATCCCAGACAAAGCGAAGATTCAGCAGATGGACGTCGTCTTGTTCGCGATACCGACACAGGGGCTTAGGTGAGATTTGCATACCCTCCCTCCGGATCTTCTCATCGCAATACGGTTCATTGTCAGGGAAACTCTGATCAAACTTCGAGCCAGTTTAGTTGGAGAAAATCCGCCTCTGATGATTTTTGTGAACAAGGGTATAGAGACGGGCACACAGGCGCTAACCCTTGAGATCATCGCTGATACCTGCGGAAGTGATATCGCGCGAGCTGCCACATTTATTGTAGGTCAACGTAAGACATAGCAGCAAATTGCAAAACTCACTCCATACAGTCGGGACCCTCTTTTGCCGCGGAGAGTTGGTGCTTCAATGCAGTCTTATTCTGGTTCTGCTGACAAACCGGGTTAGTTGTTCGCAGACAACCGACTTCTGTCTCTGTGGCCTCGTTGACAGAATCCCAGGCCCAAAAAGCATCGCAGGTATTTCACCAACCATGGTTTCGATGGTGAGGCTCACTTACAAATGTTGAGATGGCGTCTTTCGACCTAATGTTTTCATAGTTACACAGGCGGAGATCCGATAGGACTGGAGTTGGCTGGTGCCCTCAAGAACGTTTACGCTATCGCGGCTGGAATGGCTGATGGCCTGGGATTTGAGAACAACACGAGAGCAAGTTAGCTGAACCACGTCCCGACCGAGAACAATTGACATTGGAAGATTTTTAGGTCTCATTACTCGAGGTTTAGCTGAGATGACACGGATAGGCACAGCATATGGCGCGTCTCCGTTGACCTTCCTGGGTCTTGCTGGCGTGGGAGACCTCTTCCTCACGTGTAGCTCCTCGACCAGCCGAAACTACACGGTGGGATATCGATTGGGGAAGGGGGAGACGCTTGAAGACATTATTAACACGCTTGGAAGTGTAGCCGAGGGGGTGACGACGGCAAAGGGTCTCAAGAAGATTATCGATGAGATGAACGTGTCAGCTCCTATAGCGAACGGGGTGAGTGGCGGAATTTACCGAGTGCTCTTGTGTTCTCAGCCGAGTTGCAAAAATCCCTCGGGGTGTTCCACGTGACAGATTTACGAAGCCTTGTACGAAGGTATGGTGTTCCGTCCAAGCATTGGACATCGGCTGAACTCGGAGGGCTGGTCCCGCAGGCAAGGATGTCCAAACTGGAGTGCAGGAACTGATGAATCGACCACCATCACGAGAGCTGGATCTGCCGAGAAAGACTGGTGAACAAGCGAAACGGCTGTTGCAGAAACTTGGGATTGAGCCTAGGTAGTTTGAGTATGTACAAGCTTGGTACAAGCGATTAGGATGTCCATAATGCCACGTCCGTGTCTGAATGCGGCATGTCGGCCCCGGTGCCTCGCGGTGACCCACGCTGACGTTGCCAGAATACGTAAGACCGCGCAAAAGCCATACGTGTTGTGCAGAATGTTGTCTGGCTGTGAACGCAATCATGTTGTATCGCCTTTGCACACGACAACAGTCATTGCGCTGACAGCCTGTCTCATGCGGGCAGCGAAAAGGGTCCTTGTGATGGAATGGACGGGCATATCGCCATCATCTTGGCGGACAGTCAGTGTAAATTACATAAGAAAATCAAACGAGCTTTTCTCACGGATTTTTTTCTCATTTTTTTTTTCATCCAGTCGCTCCCGAAGTCCGATCCCGGCTCACCAACGCTTGTGTTTCTCTCTCGCTGTCCTTTTCTCAGTCTTCCCTTTTCTCTCTTCCTTTCTATCTACCACCTCCACTCTTCCGCGAAATGGTTTCCCCACTCTGGAACGCCGCCTCTGAGGGGAACATCGACACCCTCCTAGGTCTACTTCACAACACATCTCCTCCCGATATCGAGATCAGAGGTATGTTTCCTTATTTCAGCTGTTATTCGTATTTTTTTTTTCATCTCCACCCTCCTTGCCCTAATTCCTATAGACCACACCGGTGCCACCCCCCTCCAGGAAGCGGTCAAAAATGGCCATCTTGATGTGGTCAAGGCACTCCTCGACAAAGGTTCGCATTCGATCCTCGATCGTGTCGCGTGTGATTAATCGATCTTGTCGTCCTTTCCATCAGGAGCCGATCCCTCCTTCGCAATGACTCATGGCTCCCCAGACACGTATACAACAAACCCTGAGATCATCGAACTACTTAAAAATGCCTCGGCAAAAGGCTTGCCCCCCCACGACCATCCATATCCACAGGACCCCCATGCTGATCCATCAAAGAGATTTTACCCTGTCCCCATCCCTCCCTACGGCTACTATCCATCTCTCGCTCCCGTACCTTCCCTCCCTGACGGCTCGCCTGCATATTATCAACACCCTCAAATGCCACTCGGCGAGAACGGTGCATACGGAAACCTCCCTCCCCCAGAAGTAGCCAGATTTATCCCTTGCAGGTATTATCCTGCCTGTCGCTATGGTTCTTCGTGTCTCTTTGCTCACCCCCAGGGTCCTTACTATCCCGCTCCTCCTTCCGCCCCCGCTCAATATACAACTCCTTATGACCCCATGACTCAGCAGCAGTACACCCAAAATTACTATCCACCACCCCCTTCCTTTCATCCTCCTGCACCTGTCCCACCTCATATGAACCCCGTATCTCCTCCCCCACCGCCCCCGCCAGTTCATACTCCTCCCCATGCACCCATGGTTCAAGCGCGATCCAACTCGGATGCGCTTTCTCCTGTTCAAACGCCAGTACAGGTCCCTTATGGGCCAATGACTCCTGCATCACCATCTTATCCTCAACCTGCGCATGCTCCTCTTCCCCTCTCCATTACCACCCTTCCCCCACCTCACCAGCCTGCGACTGCGACTGGCCCGCAGTCTCCACAGTCGATGTACCCAAATGGACCCGTATCCGCTCCCCCATTTGCAGTGCGCCAGGACCCCTCACCATATCCTCCTCCAGGTCCACATGCGCGCTCGCCGTACCTCGAGGTCAATGGTGGGCCAAAGTCCCCGATCCATCCTCAGGGAGAAAACTTTGGCCCCCCTCCCGCCTTCCGGCAAGGAATGAACCGCAGAGGCAGTATGCGAAGAGGCTCTTTTGGCGGAAATCGAAAACCTGCATGCCTGTTCTACCCCTCTGGTAGGTGTAGAAACGGCGACGAGTGCCGTTTCCCTCATGTTATCCCTGATACACCTGCTCAACCTCAATTGGGTACTCGGGGCTCTCGCGCGAGAGACGGTGCAAATGATATCAGTACGATCGAAGAAAACTTTACTACCATGGCTGTACGAGATGTGAGTAATCATTTTATCCTTCATCTTGCATTGCTTACTTCGTGAATTCATCCCATTCTCTCTAGGATGTTCAACCACGACGTGGTATAAATGGCACGACCAACTCCAGTCGTTCGCAGTCCACAGACCCCGGCAGTCGTTCGAGGGGCTTCAAGTCCAGTGGGCCGCGGGTAGAGAAAAAACCTTTTATTAAACAACAGCGAGTCCCGAACGCTGATGAGTTTCCCGTGCTTGGTGGATCCTCGACCACATCGTCGAGGAGTTCCGTGAGCGGAGCCCCTGTGACCAATGGATTAGCAGGTCCTACTGCTGCTCAAGTACTACAAGCACCACCTCCTTACCGCAAAGACATTACAAGGGAACCTGGTACCCGCAGCGTCTCACCGGTCGAGCGCCAGGTCAAATGCCAAATCGTAGGTGTTGTTAAGATGCCGGGAACACACCATTGATAATTCCGACAGGATAACAAATCGACGGAGGTGAATGCCACTCAACCTAGCGGTGCGACAGGCAACATTACGACCAAATTACCCATCTCCTTCGCTGCTGCGGCGACCGGAACCTCCGAATCTGCGAAGGAGGTCTCTGTTTCTGCGTAAAGGGAATGTTTATATTGTCCATATATATACTACTTCGTCTTTCGTTTGGACTTGACTTCCCTTGGTTTCGCGGTGCTGACCGCAGGTTTATTTATCGCTGTCAAATTTGTTCTTCTGCACATAAGCACGGTTATTTCTTTTGCATTGTTCTTTTGCATCTGTTCCTTGGTGACTGTGTCTAGAGGTTTCTATTTGCCATCTAACGTTGTCTGTCTCATGCTGACTGGTACACATACTATTTACATTTACTATCAATTATTACTGTGACACTGCAGCCCACCATCGCACTGTTTTTTGCATAGCATACCACTATTGATTTCTTGTCTCGTGAGATCAAAATACATGCCACTTCCAGCTCGTTCTTGGTTCATTCTTACTGCAGAGGTTTGGACGTCATGTCCAGTGCGCCAACTGTCTGATCTCCACCCCGCTTGTACTGATCACCTGCCCTATTTCATAGACAGGGGCTCCATAATCCTGTGTGCGCAAGGCATTTAACACGCGTTCGCAATTGTCCTTGCCAACGATGACCACGAGACCGATACCCATGTTAAAGGTGCGTGCCATTTCCAATGGCGTGACTCCACCTTCCTTCATCAAGTACTGAAACACTTCGGGTAGTTGCCAGGTAGACGCATCCACGTAACAGCCCAGCCCTTCCGGGAGAGCTCGGGGGATGTTCTCGATGAAGCCACCGCCTGTTATGTGAGACATGGCTTTGATGAGACCCTTCTGGGCAACCGGGAGAACTTGCTTGATGTAGATACGGGTCGGTTCAAGGAGGTATTGGCCAAGTGTTCGAGTTGCGTCCCAGGGACAGGGAGAGGAATAGGCTAAACCTGAAAGGGAAATGATCTTGCGGACGAGAGAGAACCCGTTGGAGTGTAATCCAGAAGAGGCAATACCGAGCAGAATGTCTCCTTCAACGACATCACGAGGGAGAACTAATTCCCTCTCGACGATACCAACAGCAAAACCCGCGAGATCGTAGTCCCCTGAGTGGAAGGTAGATCGAATCACTGCAGACTATTGTGGCACAAAAGAATTTCTTACCCTCCACGTACATACCCGGCATTTCAGCGGTCTCGCCTCCAATAAGGGTGCATCCGGCTTGTTGACATCCACCCGCGATGCCCTTGATTACACCAGCTGCAACAGCCACATTTAGCTTGCCGCAGCCGTAATAGTCCAGGAAATAGAGTGGTTCTGCGCCTTGCACCAGTAGATCATTGACAGACATAGCCACCAGATCGATACCTGTCATGGGATCCAGTTAGAAGACGGGTCTGACAGATTACAGATCAAGACTCACCTACGAGATCGTGGATGCCCGTTTCGATGGCGATGCGAAGCTTAGTGCCGACTCCATCAGTCCCACTGACCAATAATGGGTCTTTATACCCAACAGCTTTCAGGTCGAAGATGCCCCCAAAGCCTCCTATTTCTGCATTCGAACCGGCGCGTTTGGTTGCACGAACATAAGGCTTGATGGCATCAACAAGTGAGTTGCCGGCGTCTACCGATACACCAGCCTGCTCGTAAGTGAGGCCATTAACAGTGGCATTGGCACCCATCAGTGCTCTAGCATGCAAATGAGTGTTGTCGTTGAATCCGAGGAACGAGATATTGCTCGCCTATGGGCTATGTCACGGCGATACACCTTGCCCTCAAACGAGATCTTGTCAATCGCGGTGTACACAGAAGAAAGTGCCTCTTCTAATGATGGGGCGGCAGCTGACACAGCCAAGACGCGACCGCCTGCCGTGACGAGTTCATCTCCGCCCAACGAGGTACCGCAGTGGAAAACAACCACGTCTACACAAACCAATAAGTGAAACGCAGTACTCGTGCGGTGATGCTTACCTGATGTTACTTCCCCGATTTCGATGCGCTTTCCTTTCGAATATTCACCAGGGTAACCACCTGATACCAGTACGACCGAAACCGCGAAACCCGGTCGACTGCTTATTTGCACCGAGTCGAGCCGGTGCTCTGCACAGGCCTGCCTGGTCCGAAGACCATTCAGTATTGTCATGGTCCCATTGAGGTGAAACGACGCACGAGGAGCACTGCTGCGAGGTCGACATCATCGCTCATTAGAAGCATGAGAGCCTCAGTCTCTGGATCACCGAACCGGACGTTGTATTCAAGTACTTTCGGTCCGCCTTCGGTAAGCATAAACCCTACAAAAAGTAGGCCAACGAACGGGAAACCTTGGTTATGGTCGGTGAATGTTACGTTCCGTAAAGCCAGGACAAACATACCTTCCCTCCTCATGCCGTCGATAGTAGGACGAAGGGTTTCCTGCATGATGCGATCCATGATCGCGGGGGTTGCTACCGGGGCAGGAGCATATGCACCCATACCACCGGTATTTAACCCCGTATCGCCGTCACCAATTCGTTTGTGGTCCTGAGCCGGAGGAAGGGGGATAATTGTATAACCATCAGAGAATGCAAGGACGGATATCTCAGGGCCCTCGAGTAGTTCCTCGACTACAACCTCGTTTCCTGGCGTGTAAAATGTGATGGAGGAGGATTGATCATCGTGAGGTCAATGGTACGCAAACGGTGTAGCGGACCTGCAGCGCCAAACACGTTGGCTACCATGATTTGTCGTAGACCTTCTACCGCTTCATCGGCAGATTCCGGAATGAGTACCCCTTTACCAGCGGCGAGACCGCTGGCTTTCAGCACAACCCGATAACCACAGGTGCGGACGTGTTCAATTGCTTCGTCAACTTGTGATGACGAGAACGTGCGGAATGTGGCCGTTGGGATTTTATGACGATGCATAAATGCCTTGGAAAATGCCTTGCTTCCTTCCATTCTTGCGGCTAGCTCAGTGGGACCGAAGGTGGGGATGCCAACTTGCATGCTCGAGTGAGCAACATGGTCCAGCGTACGACATGTATCGACCGACCTTTACGGAAGCACGCCTGAATGCCTCGCACCAAAGGTTCTTCTGGACCAGGAAGGACAAGATTTATCTGGTGCGGATATTAACAGCGGGAGAATGTATGCTTGCGTGGTACTGACCTCATTCTGAACGGCGAACTGGACGAGTTGCTGATAATGGGGAGCCGCGAGGGGCAGGTTTAGATTCTCTGTCTTTGGGGTGCTGGCGGTTCCACCATTTCCGGGACAGACATAAATGCGATTTACGAGCGAGGACTGAGCGAGCTTCCAGACCAAAGCATGTTCTCTACCTCCGCCACCTAGGACAAGGATTCTGGCACTCATTTACGAGCGGGAGAGTGGGTGAAATGGAGACCAATCGAAACGATCGAAAAATGGAATGGGACCATGTCTATGATTGGGAAATAGATAAGATAACCATCTACCAGTACTCTTGTTTCAAAACTGGAAGTGTACTACGTGCAAACAAGATGCACCGGAAGCTGCGATGGATCCGCACCTGAGTTGGATCCACGGATCAGCGGAATACAAGCTTACGCTCGGAGAAGTCTCAGGGCCTGAGCAGCACGAGGTGGCCACACGGGGCCATCGCTACTCCTGCCCTCGTCCAGTGGGGGCGGGTGGACGGGGGAACCTGGCGTGACCATGAGCGCTCCGCACTGGCCGCGGCGGAGGCGAAGTTGCGACGATAGCGCGTGACCTAACCAAAAGGGAGCGGGTTGGCAGCGCCCCCATCGACGTTGCGCAGTCCGTCCTACTCACGTGGGGTTAGTCGCTTGCGAGAGTTGTCAGACACGCTGTTCCAGACGGTGCTTGAGCCATTCGAAGAGGCGAGTACTGGGCGCTCTTGCGACGTTGACCTGTGTTCAGTGCGCTCATCCAGTTCGACAGAGCCGAGCCACACGCAAATCCAACCGCAACCAGCACCGCCCGCCGGATGAGCTCGACAACCAATGGATGAAAAGGTTCTAGTCCCACGGAGGCTGTCTCGCAGGGACTCAAAAAACGACTCTTCAAGATCGTTATGGCATAGGAAATCCACAAAGAAGCCAACTGAGTCGCCCACTGCCACTGCCACCCAGGTAAAGCACCTCTCCTCCTTGGCCAGCAGCCATTCTCTCCCTGCAATGGATCCAAACGACAACGACGACGACTCTCGCGGCTCCCATGAAAACGCTTCGTCCTCCCTGCTCTCTCGCTCCATCATCCCAGATCCTTTGGGCGAGCTCCCCGCCTGGTTCAAGAAGGAGACCGACATGGCCGCTGCCAACATTTCCACCTTCAGGATCAAGTATCCTCTTCACAATCCAAATGGCCCTCGTTGGTACAGGAATCACCACTTGCTCCCTCCTACCTCCCACAATCGTCCACCTTCGCTTTTCTCCCCTTCTTTTCCCCCCATGGCAGCGTCTGTACACAGTATGCAGGACCGTTCTGAAGATTCAACGCGGCTTCCTGGTCCTAGCAGCACCCCCTCAGGCACCCCCTTGCCAACACCGAGCTCGTCTGAAGTTCGTATCCCCGATCTCAGTGGAAAGCCACGCAGTCGCAAGACCTCCCAGGACAACGTCGATTTAATGGATATTAGTGATCCCTGGGGCACGCACTGGCATCACCAGTCACCGTATGACGCGGGCTCCGGCATTAGTCCCGTATCTGTTGATTCTCCCGAGGTAATCCATCAATCTCGCCTTCTCTACTTTCCGGGAACTGACTGATACAACACAGGGTATACCACGCGCCCGCTCCCGCCTATCGAGTATGAATACGGGTCAAACCCGTCGGAAGACCGTCACTCCTTCGCCCCTCTCTCAGTCAACGTCTGCACTCCACATACAAGCACCAGAGTCAACTCATGTCACGCGTAGGCTAAGCAAGCGTCGTAAGCCCGTGTTGGCTGGACTCTTTGGCACGCATGAGAAAGCCACGCCAGAGGGACCAGAGACGTCTGCCGCCGAAGAGTCTTCGTCCAGCTTACCAAAACGCTCATCGATTGTCCCGAATGGTGCTCTTCACATCAATTTTGGTGGATCGAAGCGTCATTCCGTCCTCTCCCCAATGTCAATATCTGCAAATGGTTCCACAGCAGCGTTGTCCAGCCATTCGTCGTCAAAGCAGGACAAACGACAGAGCGTCCTTGGGCGATTGGTGAGGAAGTTTAGTATCTTGCGAAGGTCTGGTCAAGATCATGGGAGTACTATGAACGAATGGCCCGAGAGTACTCCAGAAGGAGCTGCACTTTCGGCTGTGGACGAGTCACCGCGTCGTTCGCTCATCTCGCAGAGACAGCCGTCTCCGGAGAAGCCAGTGACGGAGAAGAAGGTTTCAGGTCCGTCTAGGCGTATTCCTCCTCCACGGATAGACTTGGATATAGAGCCGCAAGATGGCAAAGGCCCGTCTATAGAAGTTGAGCGGGAGAACAGCGACCGTACTTCATCGATCTCTTATGATGTGCCATTGTCACCGCTGGGGAAATTGACGATTGCCAACCCGGACGCTCCAAGTTCCAGAGATACCACTCCTCTCGGGATGAACAATGCATTGCCCCCTGAAGCTCCCAGGGGACCCCCACCTGATTCCAAGTATCCGACTCAGGATGCATCAGCTGCACATCGCCTCCATCCAACCGACTGGCAGCAAGCTGGTAAGCCTTCTTCTGTACCTTCCTCAGCTGGGAGGTCGTCGCCCATCCCAGGTCTCCTCAGCCCCATTTCCGTCGCTATCCCTGCCGTCACCTTTCCTGAAGTGTCGCAGTTTAAAGCTACGGCACATTCCCCTAATTCACCTACATCGATTCCTCCATCGTCGACGTCCCCTGGTCTTCGCCTATCCACCAGTGCCCCAGTCCAAGTGTCTATACCAGCACATACCGTTGGGGATGTTTCATCAAGGTCCTCGCCGTCACCAATCAAGGAGGCACGTCCTATGCCCCCTCACTTAGTCTTTCCCGTTGCCGACGACTCTCCACTATCCAAGGCGTCCATTCTAGCCAATCCCCCAACTCCCTACAATACCGACGAGCCGCATCCCGAGTTACCAGTTTTCGAGAGAGTCCCAACAGACCGCTCTGGTGATAGTAGACAATTGCAAGATGTTTTATTCCCCAAGCAAGTCTCGCCTACAAAAGAAGCAGGTGACTACCAAGCAGACGGCGAAGTTCGACTTACCAAGTCTAATTCGACGACGAGTAGGAAAACAGAGACCTACAAGCTCGTGAGGACCCTCTCGGATAAGGTGTCGTCGTCATCGGAGGCGGCGTTCCAGGCTGAGGGTGATCAATGGTTGGTTGTCAACTCGGTTGAAGTCCCCCGTCGTCGAAGGACGAAGGACAGAGCGGAAAGGACAGAGAAGATCGAGAAGCCTTCTTCTAGAACTTCCCGTGAGAGGGAGCGCGAGAGAGACCGTGAGAGGGAGCGAGCGAGAGGTCATGAAAGAGACAGGGAAAGAGAAAGGGAAAGAGAAAGAGAAAGAGACAGGGAAAGAGACAGAGACAGGGACAGGGACAGAGGGAGGGAGGGAGGGAGGGAGAGGGAACGGGAGAGGGAACGGGGGAGGGACGAAGAGCGTGAACGCAGGAGAAGGCAGGAGAAGGCTACTCAACGAGAAGAAGACCAACGTCGACCCACTAGCCATACAAGGGTAAAGTCACCACCGGTCGACAAAACGGACTCTGGTTCCTTCTCAGGGCGGCCTGGACGGGCTCGTAGTCTCGATACCCCACAACGTCCAACTCTAGTTCAGCCTCTGATATTCACCCTACAAGACGAGCCTCCACGCCCCCGTAAGAGCGACGATCGGCCGCGGGATTCCGTCCATCAGGGTCACTCCAAGACCGCACGCCCTGGGCCGAGTCCAATCGTGACGGTTGCACGTGTTGATCGCCTGCCATCCATGTCCGCTCGGCCAACATCCGAGTTGACTTCGGCAGCTGATATGAATGCTCTCAAAGCTCGTGAAGCTTGGGAGATGGATCGGCTATGGAAGGGTAGGAGCATGGTTCAAGGTCAGCCGGAGACCAGCGTGATCACCTCACCCTCCAGCATGGAGTCCAAGGCCGAGACAGCTAGGGATGCCTTTTCAATACAAAGCTTCGCCCACGGATCCAGTCACACGTCATACGTCGTGCAACCATTACAGGCGCACCCTATACCAGCCAGCGTGTTTTATGCCAACATGCCATCTGCTCCTCCACCAATCATATATGCTGCTACCTCTCCATATGGGCAACCACATCCTTCATCTTCGAGGGACTTCTCCACATATCGATCACTATCCAACTCTTTCCCGTTCCCCTCCAAGGACTCTTCGGTAGACCCTACAACTCGCCCCAACCCTCTACCTATTCCTCCGCGCGAGTCGACTTATCAACCTGCCCATTTCCCAACCCTCGCAGATAGAAGCAGTGGATCCGCTTCAGAATACTGGGGAAAGTACACTAACATGTCATCCCACACATGATATACCCACTTCAATTTCGTCGTTCGCATGATGATGCATTGCACCATTTTAGTTTCACACTCACTTAGATTCACGTACACTCACGATATTCCCGATCACCACAAGCTTTTCAGTTATTTTTTTCTTCGCTCCGGTGTTTTTTTTTTTTTTCCTTTGGGTGTTACTTGCATCGTTATTGTTGTTTCCTTTTTTTCTTCTTTTCCTCCCTTCACTTATTACCTTGGACTCCGAACTTCTACCGTGTAAGAGCTCACTCTACATTTTAACGGGAGTGACAGCATAATCGGATCAATATCGACACTGGTAGTACAGCAACAGAGTTTCGTTTACTAAGCGCCTAAATAATGTGAATGCATGACCGTATGATCAAGTCACTCGTAAACCGCACTGTGCCCCGTTGTTCAAAAAAATCAGTCTCGTACAAGTACAAAACTTCCGCATGATTGATAATACAAAATATATGAATTGTGCTATGGTCAGCCATGCTGTAATAAACGGATCGTAGAAACAGGTATCGATAGCAGGATGCCGTCTGCAAAAACCATTGTCACGATGAGTACGCACGATAATCCAAAGGAAACTCTGGGGAAGGATAGTCATCCCACTGACGTTCGCCGCTGTCAAGGAAGCGACGTAGCCTGGCGACTTGTGACGAGAGATACAGAAGGATGATCTGCATCTTGACGTCGAGCTTCAGCTTTAGTATTTCTTCGCATGTCCGCAACGCTTGGGCTCGCGTCGCTACAAACATGTTGCCCGAGAAGCCAAGCTCTTTGAGACTATCGATCATTTCTCCAAACTCCGAGCACCAAGCGAGAACACCGAGCTGTTATGCATGTTAGTCTGGGGCGAATCGTGTCGTGGAGCACAGACCTGGCCATATTGCTTGAACCGTCCATATAACACATTTGGCGCTGCCTTGAGAGCAAAGTCAAACGCCTCATTCTGTTTGATGACGTCTTCGTCAGGTATGTAGGGCTGAACAGCTGGTTGGGGCTGAAAGAGAGTCAGTCCAAGTCCGTCCAGGGAACAAGACCTTTACCTCGGGTCGTGGAGGAGGTTCCTGGAACCACTGATGCCCAGAGTAATCCACTTCACCGCCGACATCGACGACGTCAAGGTTCTTCGCTGTATAGTCCATTGTAGGTCGTGAAAAAGAGTTGAGTATGCCGGACTGGATGAAGAAAGCCTCGAGAAGTAGCGCAAGATCCTTAGGAAGCGGCGACTGTTTAGATAGTGGAGAGTCGGACCGTGTGGAAGGTATGAAAATAGTCCGATGATCCGAATTATCACTAGGTGGGGCAATTGAGTATAAGAACGAAGTCAAACGCAGGACTGAAACGTACCAGGTGACGGGGGACGGTGGTGCTTTAACGAGATGGAACTTTGGACCGTTAGATAGCTGGTTACGAGCGGAGAGATCCTGCAGGCAATCAGTAATGAGGAAAGCGTCAGACCGGGGGAAATGACCTTATATATTGGGTTGAGGGATGTCCTAGATGCTTTAAACGAAGGGTGATGATGAGTCCGGGGGCTAGATGTGCGAGATTTCTTGAGTCGTGAGATAGAATGCCGGTGGCGCTCAACGGATATCTGACTAAGATTTGATAACCGGCGGCGGAACTGCGGAGAAGGTGATGGAAGTGCTGAAGCAAATGCAGTAGTAGGAGTTGTACTGGAAGTAGGGGAATAAAGCGTGCTCTCAAGTGGCGTGGGTGATGTTACGAATGACCCTGTATCTGATTCTGGGCTTTCTGGGTAGACGTTTGTCAGCAAGGGCTGCAGTATTGGTCTAGAAGGCGAGGTCGTTGGCTGGCGCGACTGGGGAGGTGGGACAGGGATGAACGGTGGTGGAATGGGTAGTGGATAAGGCGAGTCGGGTGCGAAGAGTGCAGATGGATAGAATGTGGTAATCTCAGGGATCTTGAGGTGATCTGAAACACTGAGAGCGGAAATGCGCGATGGAGGAAATGTTGTGGATGTCTCGGCCGAATCAAGATGGATCACGTTCCGACTAAGCCAGGAGGGAGATGGAGGCAGGAATGACGACCTCGCGGAGGAGTTTACCAAAGAACTCCTCACCAATGAAGGTGGAGATGCAGTGAGTTCTGACGGATTCACGAACTGGTAGTAAGCTGCAGGAGACACGTCACGGCCGAGTGTCGCTGGTGCCGAGTGCTTCCTCCTGATTGGCTGTGGAACACGGATGGGAGTAGGGGAAGACTCTTCGGGTAAAGAGGATATAGAAGCAGGAGGTGAGGAATCAGTCTCGATGTCACCGGCGGTGAAAGATCGCAAATGAGGGTGGGCAGGGTTAATGGGAAGCTTTGGTACGGGGGGTACGGGAGGGATGGAGGAATTAGCTGGATTGCTGGATGCAGAGCTGGAATCAAGGTCACGCGTGTGATTCTGGCGTTTCTTACTCCTGATAGTATCAATGGACGAAGCGTCGGCAGGATGAGATACAAATGAATCACGGAGGATTTGTGAAAGAGACTTGAAACGCTCCAGAGAACCGGCAAATTTATGTCTTCGTTTCACGGGTTTCAAGGAAGGTTTGGCGGGGCCAGCTGGTGTGACTAGAGCTGCAGGCCCAGAGTTTGTATCAGGCTCTTCTTCGGTAATGGCCGGATCTACAAGTGCGGCGCAGCCACCTGAAAACGTATCGTGCTTGGCGGAGGAGGATGTCGATGCGTCAAGCGTGGAGGGCTCAGGAAGGTGTGTAGGGGTGTCGGATGTTAAGGAAGCACCTGGAACAGATGCTTCGGGAGTGGGTATATGAGTTGGTGGTTTCGGAAACGCAAGGCAAAGGTCAGATTCGTTGGTTGCAGTGCGGGTGCGGGATGAGGATGCCCTACTATCTGTGAAGGAAGAGAGATGGATGGATGCCTTGGATATGTTCTTGAGACGGAAAAGGGTGGACTTTGTGCGAGAGAGCGACGGTTGGGGTGGTGTGGTTACTGAAGACTCGCAGAGGGAAAACAGAATGTGATCCTCGGGAGCGTGAGAAGAAGCTGGGACGACGGGACAGTCGGTCGTGGGATGAGGCGGAACGTCGTCGCTGGCAATGAACTCGAAGTCACCAGAGGTGTCGTCTGGCGCGGGTGGCTCGGGTTCCTTTGCAGGCGCAGACTGCTTCCTTCCAAAGAGACGGGAGTTGGTGGAGCGAGGGAAAGCACGAGCCAACAGTCGGGAAGGATCGAAGGATGGAGTCGAGCTGCGCAGGGAGCCACGAAGGCCGCGAGGTAGCTTCGACTGAAGGAAGTTGTGCGCCGACGTTGTGTCTTCTCAAGTCCTCGAGATACGGACTTGTGAAGACAAGTGATGGACAAGGCGCGACCTTTGAACGAAACGGGAGGCTGGAAAGCGTGACTTGTGCGTGTCAGCCAGGAGTTTTGGATGTAATGAAAGGGGGGGTAGCAAAGTCCTATCACTTACCTCGTGTACACAAATTCGTTACTTTTTGTGCGTCTCCCTCGAGGCCATTCGAATTTATGATCGACCTCACTGCGATTACGTAATCGTATCATCAGCCTCACCACACCCTCCAGGATGTCCGTCCACAGTCCTGATAGTGACACACGAATATCAAGAGCGAGGAAGGTCCACATCGTGCTTAACATCACCCATCTGATCAAAAAACACCCTCCGCCCTATTGATTCCCCCGCTAAATTCGTAAGATCCCATCTTCTTGCTACCTTCCACTATTATCGGCTGCCAATAATGGCCGGCATCTGCGCACACTGCGGTTCTCTCCTCATGGGAGACGGCTGCGACGAGGGAATTTCTTCCTCTTCCTCAATGTGCAAGCCCAGGTTAACCACCGGAAACCACGGCGTCGTGATATTCGAGGCTAGTGTCACCACTGGCACATGCATCTTATCGGCCCTTTGCACAGAAAGTCGGGAAAGCCTATTCGCTTGTATTCAACCTGGCATGCCTCTCTCGCACCGTGGGTAGACACTCTCCCCGAGTTGGAATACACGGCCTTAGAGCGGCTAGCTTGAAGAAGTGTATGCCTGGACATGCAGCCAAACTTCTCCGGGCGGATAAGACGAAATGGGAATCAGATCGGTACAATTCCCCTAGAGTGGTGCTATCATGGCCACTCAGGTGATCATGAAAAGGGCATGCATCGAATCGCCCGGAGCAGAAGAGAGGCCAATATTCTTATTAACGGAGTCGTCATGACCCTCACTCTTGCCAGCCAGACACATTTTTGGTATTCATGCCATCATGCACAGTTGGAACTGATCGCCGAGATTGTACAATTGTAGTATGTACATGGAACATGGTTTATGTAAAAGGCACACAAAAATCACTTTGCGAACGAATTCAGCAAACTACACCATAACAAACAGCAAAGATGCAGCCCATTTATCCCAGTAAATTCTGTCGTTCTCCAACTTCCTCCACTCCCAGCAAATCAGTGTCAGCGGCTGAGGAGGAAATCAAGTGACGTATCAATGGAACTCTGCGAAGAGCCATCCTCCCCTCCGTCAGCAGACTCAGCACTCTCGACCCCCCACGGTTTGACCACGCCAGCAGGAGATTGTTGGCGACACCTCCTCCCATCAATCCCACCAGGAAGATGATCACGAAGAAATCACCCCCCCTGGCGTAAAGTGTGCGGTTCTCATCGAAGGGGTATGGTACCGCAATCGTTCTCATCCAGGAGCCACTACCCATTTGCATGGGCTCATGAATTCCACCACCTCCTACGCCACTGACCCCCGTCGAGCCTCCGTCGCACCACAAAACCATGCTGCCAAGTTCGTTTGCTCTGGCTTTCGCCTGCTCCCACATGGCGAGCCCGACAGTAGAATCCCAAGTGCGGGCAGGGCCCAGGATCAGAGATGGCCGAGCGTCCAAATCCGCGAACACGGTTGGCGATGCAAAGTCTAGACATATAGACGAGGTCACAAGAAGGGGTCGCGTATGGTTTGGCTCTGGAGCCCACTCGGGCTTGGTTATGCCCTTGGGGCTCTTCAGGTGCCAGTGAGTGATTTGAGGCGGATCAACCGATGGTATCTTTGAAAATGATTCTGTAACTTTTTTGATTATCAGAGGGGTAAAAAGACCGACAGAAAAGTGAGCTGCTACTTACACGGCACAAGATTGCGTTTATAATACTGAACTGCTTCATCACCTGGCTTTTGGTCCTTGTGGACGAGGGTAAATCCGTTCCTCGTGTGCGCCGGATCGCCCACGACATACTCATCGAAGGCTACGCCAACAAGACCACGGATGGAAATATTCCGAATTTGCGTAAATGCATTCTCGCGCTCCTTCTCCGAGTTAAACACGACCGCGCTTTCAGGCCAAAGAATGACATGTGCTGCAGTCATCTTTTTTGATTCCTCGATGAAGTCCTCCAGGCTAGGATGACTTCCGTCCATCGGATGAGGTAAGACACAGCCGACTGTGAGCGGCGTGTGAGCGACAATATCGGCGTGAGAGGGTAAGCTCTGGAACACGGATGAGGGAAATGTGAGGGCGAGGAGTATCGTGACAAGTGATAGGAGTCCTTTCGACCTGGAAGATAAGAGCGATCGATTGCTGTGTGCATCCGAAGACTCGTATTCCGCAAAACCCATCAGCCACTGAGCCACAAGCTCAGAACATACCACAGCCCATGCTGCGACAATCCAATCGATTCCGACTGGACCAGTGATGGACAGTGTCCAGCTGTAGGCCGAGGGAACAGGGGCTGGCCACCAGTTCAGTAAGCGTCCGACGGGAGATATGTGCGATGTGATGCTCCAACATGTCGCCCAGAGCGCCGGGAAAAGCGTGAACTGTGCCCAATCGGTGTTTAGCCGACCCTTGAGGCGAATGTCGAGGTAGATGGAAATGACTACGACTGAGTAGGTGACTCCAGATAACAAAATGACCGCAGTCAAGGATTCGGTGGGGCTGGAGAGTGCGGTGGTCACTGCTCTCCAGTGCGCGAAAGCAGAGCCCAGTGTTATAGAGATCCAAGAGCAAAGTAATTCCCGCCCTCGGGTCTGACGGTAGGTAACCCTTTGCCCGTGGATCATCAATACTGACAGGAGGAGGACTAGGGGGACAAAACTTGGCAGGGGACCCAAAGCCAAGGTTGCGAGGCCAAGTTCTCCTACTGAGAAAAATGGAGTTGGGTGTGAGAGTATGAATGCTTGCAGTGAGGCAGCCATGATTGGGGCAGATGGCAGTCAAGGTAGAACCTGGGAGGATGAGAGTCGACCGATATTTATCGCGGAGTCATTTTACGGTTGTTTGTCGCCGGCGAAGCAACACCATGTATAGTCAATTAGTCTATGTAGGTTGCGTATACAAGCATGTACGCTAGTGTCTGTAATGACCCACAACGGGTGGCAGCTTACAAGAGAAGGATGAGAAACAACCCTGAGGGAGGAATTCTAGCACCAGACAGACCGGTACAGCGGAGACAGAACAACAGATCCAGCTGGTGCAGGGCATATCGGTGATGCATCCAAGCAGAAAGTGAGAGCAAACACGGGGTCTAACGAAGCATAGACCAGTTCCATTTCCTTCAAGCTGTACCGATCAACATGCAATCACCCAATATCAGGAGAAGGGTGTTCTCTAAGACATGGGCTATCCTGCTGTTTCCTGATCCGAAGGTTGAGGCTCCATAGATGGAGCAAATGGATCCTCGGCATCGTCCATCAACGAGCCACCTAGCAATCCGTTCGCACCATCCAGCTGGACAAGGTCATGCACACCCTCGTAAGGCGTACCATCTGGACCAAGAACACTCATGTCCAGCCCCCCGACTTCCTCTTGGTCAGCGTTCTCATGCACGTCGACGCCGACATTTATACCTGCATCCAACGCTTTGAACGATGCACCTAGTATGTCTGCCCCTTCGTCGACGGTTAGGATAGGTTCGGTCTGCTGGAGCGAAAGAGCCGGGGGCGTGGGCGAAGAGGGCTTCGTCTGTGGTTCAGAAGGAGCTTCCTGATTTACGAAATTGGTTTCCGTCGCGTCATGAGTGGTATCAGGCGCAACAGACGCAGCTGGTTCGTCCTGATCCATGTCTTCGTCGCCCTCCACAACTTCGGGCTCATCTGGGAGAGGGGCGAGAGGCTCATCGGCTTCTTCCTCATCATCACTAAATTGCTTGTAGAAGTCCATGATTATGAGTAGCCCATGCATCAGTTCGTAGACCTGGGGACTCACCTGTTTTTTGTCCGTCTTCACCCACTTGCATACCTTCATGGTTGAGTTCGATGCGTTCTCTGGAGCAACCCATATTTTCTCCCAGCACACGACAGGTTGCATGAGCTGACGTCTGGCAGCCTCTGTCGTGGCAAGGCGCACCCCAATCCTTCGTCTGGTCGCCATTGTTTTGTGACTCTAACCGAACGGAAGGAAATTGCAGAGAAAAGGAGTTACCGGACCCCTGACACTCCGAATCAGTTCGACACAACAAGCACTCTATTTCATACAGGAACTATAGAATATCTTCAACATGCGAAACAGTGATCTACCAAGTCGAATCTAATCTCATAGTATGATTGCATCGCAGTCGTTGTTTCAAGTTGGTTGTTCAGCCCAACGCAAGACGTCTTCGATCGTCACGACTGGCAATGTGGACTGGCGGAAGCCTAGTGAATGTTTTGGGGAATATGTAATTGAAGCGGAACCAACCTGTCCTTGCTGGTTCGCATCGGAAGCGATGTGAGGGGATGGAGCGTCGAGAACCGTGGCACGTAGCTCCAAAAGTCGTGCTTCGAGTTCATCACATTTACTGATAACAAACAGCCACATCAGAATGACGACAAGTTGTGACGAGAGATACATCGAACGTGTGGATGGAGACTGTCTCCTCACGGCGAAGCTCCAGCTGGCGCTGCATCATGCATTCAAGATTTCCTCTTGCCTATATTATTGCGTTTATATTCCACAACGAGAGTGCACTGAACGAACCGACCTGGACCGGACGCAAGTCATTTGCTGCAGCCATTAAATTCTGGGCAAGCACAGTGATCCATTCTACGCGTCGTTGCCACTCCGGAGGGACGGTAGAATATGGCGGCGGAGGTGGGTCGAGCATGGCACCTGTGAGATTGGAGTACGTGACTAGAAGAGAGCGGAGGATAGATAACAATGCGGGACGGCGATCTAGTGAAATGATGATGAGAGCACGCGCGATGTAATGTCGAGCATCCAACTCGCCTGTACTAGGATCGGCTGGATAGAGCTGGTGTCCGCCTAGTTCAGCCAGTGAGGGAATAGTCTCCTTGACCTTGGGAGACCGTGTTAAGGATTGCTGGCACATGGAAGTGCGGGCCATACAAACCACGTATCGCCAAAGACACTGTAATGTCCCTCTTCAAGAATCCAGTCTACCCTGGGCTTCTCCAGTTGAATGAGGGGCCATGGGGGGATATCGGTCTGGTCGGACAGTATGTCGTGCTGGTTCACGGTGGTGATATCGACATCTTTGTCCCCGACGCGCTCTCTGAGTAACTCGAGTAGTCTGAGGTTGTGTGCGATGTAGTTGGAATAGTGGGAGGGGGGAGAGGGAAAGGGATTCCTCAGTTCTGTTTCTTCCTCCTCCATGGTCGTTGGCTGAAATATTCATATGATTACAATAAATAAATATTTTATTTTATTTATTCCAAAAGCGATCACGGGCGACTATGCAACTCTTTCCCGTTTGAAAATGGTGCGCCGGATCGCGTCGCAAGTGCACAAGCAGGTCTCCCGCCTCATGCAAGCAAATTACATCCGCGAGGAGCCTCTGTGGTACCAAGCAGTCCTACAGTATCCCCCCCTTCCCCTCCCCTCCCGCGCCCCTCCATTCCAAGCCCTCGAGGCGGAAAATCCCTCTCGCAAGCCAACCCCCTCGAGTCTTCGATCCCCAAAGATGCAACCTTTGACCATTAAATACCTGGAGGACAGGCTTCGACTCCAATTCTTCAGAGACCATCCGTTTGAGGCATTCAGACCAGTGTCCATCGTCGAGGGTCAGCTGGTCGAGCCAGAGCACCAAACGAGAGGAATGAACTGGACGAGGTTGAGCCAGCGAACCAAGAACCCAACAGCGGAAGAGTAAGCAATGCTTTCGGCGCTCTTCTGCGTTGCATTGATTCCCGTCTCTAGCGCAGTGCTTTTCGCTGCCAACCTCCACACATACCACAAGGTGTCACTCAGTGTCGCTTATACCCGTGCAGTCGCAGAGTTCCGTACCTTACGTGCAGAGTATGACATTGCCAACACATTCGCTCGCATGGAAGCCGAGTCTTATGGCACCGTGTTCCCGTCAGAGATTGACCGGACGTTCGAGAAAGAGGACAAGGTTTACAAGTCCGTCGAACGCAAGAAGGCCCTCGATGAGAGTGCTCTCCGCGCTCGCAAGCGTTGGCGTGCAATTCTTAACCTCGATAGCGGCATGGGCAATACTTGGAGTCGGGGACAAGAATATATCAAACGTCAAAAGGATGGTGTACGACCATCGCACCTCATGGACGACCAGATCAAACCACCTCCAAGCCCACCAGAGGAACTACTCTTTGGAAGTCGATAGCTTAGGGTATTAACAATGATTCCTTTCCACACCTCCTGACTTGAGTGAGTGCATATACTAGTAATACAACAAAGTATAAACTATGCCTTGACGCGTGATTGTGCAGCTAAGGCTGCGTTCATCCCCATCCACGTCTTCTCCACAAGGCCCAGTAGCCTCTGCATATCCGAGCTCCAATCGTTCATTGCATCCTCGGCACTACGCTTGGGTGTGAAAACCACGATACCTGCTGGTCGGTCTATCCGCGCCCAGACGGTTTTGGACACAACTAGCCGTGCAAGTGTCTCCTCTGTTTGTTGTGCTGTAAGGTCGAGAAGAGTCGTTAGGCGGGACAACCTAATTCGAGTATAATACTGAGAAACGACTCGGATGTTCTGGACTGTAGTCAGCCCGAGTCCGTAATTGTTGCGGGGAAATACTCACGTGTTCAATCACACGAGTGTGGAGGTCTTCCCATTGCGCAGCGTTGGAGAACACGGGCGTTGTTCGCAGGAAAGGTCCATAAATCGATTCAATCCCTGGCCACCGCATCAACTCTCGCGTTACGAAGGATTTGACGAGGTTACTGGAAGGAAATTCAGTAGTGTTCAAATATCATCGCAAAATTTCGTACTAGTGCAACTCAAGTTTCTCCAGAGCGGGGTTCACGAACCAATGATGCAACATGTCCGACTGTTCATTGTTATGGGGGGCAAGAACAACGTAATACACAATGTGTTCAAGTGCCTACACTCACCGGATCAGATGAATTCAATTAATAGATTCCATGTCAAGGAGCTCACCGCGCGGCTTTTACTCTCATCTTCTTTTATTGACGGTGTGTCCCATACTTTCTCGTAGTGCTTCGCGACTTCCAAGTATGCCGTTTGATGTAATGCTTGCTGGATCATTAAATCGTAGAATTTGAGCTTGAGGTCCTGGTTAAGTGATATTAATTAGTGATCCAAACGGATATTCAGGATAGAACGCTCCGACAAACCTCATTCTCCTTCGCTTTGAGGAATGTCTCGTTGACCTTGCGACCACCAACTTTCGCCTTAACCCACTCGGGTTCCCCTCCTCCAATTGCATTCTTCTCCTCCTTTTTGCCCTTGCCCGCAACCTCAGCATCCTTCAGGCGTGCAAGTGCGATCAATAACCGCATTTGTTCCAGAATAAATTCAGTCTTTTCTCTCCGTTCCATCGACGAGTATGTTTCCACTTGGAGGTCAGAGAGTAGATCGGAAGCTGTTTGCAGCGATTCCTTGATGGCGGGTGCCTTTGCGGATGGCAATTTCGAGAGGCTTTCATGATAGTGTGAGAGCAGGAGAGTCACGCGTGCACGGGGAGTCTCGAGGAAAATCTGGTCGCACCGCTTAGACAGCAGCTGGAAGGAATATTCTTTCAACATACCTTACCCTCGGTGACCGATCGCAACGTCTCGACCAGCTCCAGCCACTTTGCATCACCTTCTCGCTGTCTGATTTCCGCGAGCCACGTCATCGCCTGTTCCACCATGGCTTGCACAACGACCTTGAGCTGCCCGTGTTTCTTGCTTAATAGACTGATGGTGGCGTTGAGCTGGACATAGTCCTGCGCTTTATAGCATTGCTCTAGTGCAGCTTTCGCGAGACGCGTGGTTGAAGGTAGATCAGAGGCCTATGTCATCGGTGAGACAACTGAATCTCAAAGTATCGTAAACGTACGTTTCTAGTTTGCTTTTCTAGAGCAAAAAGCTTATCCAGGGCCTCTGAAAGCTTGCCGGACTGGTGATGGAGCGGTTGAGTTACAGTTGCGGGGATCGAACCAAATTGCGCACCTCGGAGAGTGTTTGAGTTTCTGGTAGCAATGTGTTTACCTCTGGAGCAAAATCTCTTTCTTGTTTCTTTACTTCGGCCATTGCTAGATGATAGTGTGATCGCAAATATGGCTGGTTGACATTCAGCGTGAAGTGACGCGTCGCAAAGATATTTGGCGTTGTTTGTTCCACACACTCAGTCTTCCCATCTTTGGAAAGCCCCTGTCCAGTGTTGCTGTCTATCTCTTGGTCTTTCGACGCGGCCACGCCAGCGTCTGTCACAGTCATTGTCTCAACGCGTTCAATCGAGCCTCGTCCTTTCCAATCTGCGCTAGAATAGTATCCATGATAATAACCCTACAACAAGCGCCAGCACCCGTGTACTATATGAGTAAAAACGTCCGTCGCATAAGGAGAATTCATAGACAAACAGGAGGGATGTCATGGTCCAAGAGCTCGACCGTCGAAGGAGCAGAGTTGCGCTGAGTTCCTTGGAGCTCGTGTTTTTCGTGTGATGGCTCATCACCATTCTTTTTTGGAGCATGGAGCATAGAAAGCGATTTGTCGAGCATATGCATAGGTAGTGTGAGAGGGTAGGTAAGGAAAACACGGCATGCGAGGGCAAGCAGCCCAGTGAAGATAGCAGGGAGCACAGTAGGGAATGCATGGATGTCGCCATATTTTGGGAAGAGGTGCGCAGTGTCGTCAAAGGAGGTTTCCATGGATTTGGTGTCTGTGGGCGTAGCGTCGACCTCGGCATCAGCCATCACAGGTCCGACGCCAATGGACTGGTGAGCGACTTCGGGTGTTGCATCAACCGCAGTCTCGACGCATGTCGGCGTCGCATCTACAAACACAGAAAGTAGATCGGGCTTGATCTGAACCATCCGATCAACGAGGGACGGCGCCGACTGAATTCCCTGCTCGACGGTCTTGGGTCTGACGTGAGCAAACTTGTTAACGTAGGTCTTTTTGATGGTAGCATCGACGCTTTGCTCCTTCGTGGATCTTTTAGCCTCTCGTCCAAGAGCCTTGGCCCTTTCCATGAGACGCAGGCCCTGGAGATGGGGCAACCAATCCGATGTCTTCTGCCACCCCTGAGCATTGGCTTCCACATAACCTGGACGGTTCTTCTCGTGGAACCACTTCAGCGACTCGAGGTGTGGTGCAAGGTGACTGAGAAGAATGGTGGTGTGAAGAGGGTCGTTGACGATGGAGTGGCCCACGTGGAGGCGAAGAAGCGACCTCGAGGAAACCTCGAGGGCGGACAACGTTTCCGCGGATCCCGGGCGCGCATCTAGCACGAGTGCAAGGTTCTGCAGCCGCATACAGTTTTGCGTGAGACTCGCAATGCCTTCCATAGTAAGGTTTGGGCCCGAAGTACCCGAAAATCGGGCCATGGGACACAACCGTAGGGTCTCGATGTTGGGACATGCTTTGGCGATGTAACGCAAGTCTTCATTGAAGAAGAGCGTCGACTCCGGAAGGTCTATTTCGAGACGGATAAGGGCAGGGAGAGAGGTGAGATATTGGAGTGGGAGGTGACGAGAGGGTTGGTCTGCAGCTGCACGAGACGTCGCTCGAACAAGCTCCGTAAATCGAGATGCACCGGTTGCACCGATCCGCAGAGAAAGGAGCGTCTGGCTAAACCGCTCACATATCAGAACTGAGAGGTCTTGCCAGTCAGCCATGTCAGGAGGATCTTCAATGACGAGCTCAAGACTGGTGAGCTCGCTCGTGATGTGCTTCAAGAATACGGCAATGTTCGCAACTTCGCCAGTCAATTGAAGGCTCCGAAGATCCGTGAACACACCGCCAGAGTGCAAGTCGCCTGTAAGGCGAAGGGACGACTTCTTAATCTCCGTGAAGTCTATCTCGTCACCAGAGAACACCCCACTGTCGGATGATGCCTCGCTGGGAGTTGCCGCTCCGGAGGAGACGATGTCATCGAAGAAACCTTCCACGGCAATTATTGATCTTCCAGTGAGATCCAGTTCGAGAGTATGAAGCGCAGGCAAAGAAGCAGCCCACTGCCCAACCTGCGACGACAAAGCGCCGGGTGCAACCAAAGCTAGTTTCTCGAGCGTGTTCTGCGAGCGTACGAGATCCGTGAACGTTTCAGGAAGGCTGGTGGGGGAGGTGAATGAGAAGGCAGTGAGCTGGGTTTGGCTGCAAACGTTCACGAGATAGGCGCCAAGCTGCGGAATCCTAGTACCGACTTCCAAGATCAAGCTCTGCAACTCGGGGTTCAAGAAAAGAATGGAACGTTCCAAGCCAGCCGCAGTGTCTACCCTCCATATGAGTGTCTTCAAGTGGGGCAAGATGTAGGGTACAGGGCGATTTTCTGCGACGATGGCGAAGACCGAAGGTGAGACGCTCGGAGATGACTCGATGTATGCAACGCGGCGGACACGTTCGCCATATGCGAGGACTCTGTCCCAGTCCTCAGCGTTTGGCGCCTTGGCCTGTATGGTGGTCTGTCAACAATGCGTAGAATAGTAGCGGTCAAGACCAACCAAACCGAGCCCTGGACGGCGGGCTCTCTTCATGATGTTGTTGGGGAACAGCGAGACGAGCGGCAGAAGTGAGTCGAGCTCTCTCCAGAGCACATCCAGCGCGGGCTCGCACATTGCCTTGCAGGTGCGAGCCAGTCGAGACATGGAGCGGCGTCCATTGGGTGACTCTATGATAGTATCAAGGAGCCTCTTCGCGGCATCGGGGTCGCGGGATAGAACAGGGAACATGTCTGGTCGTAGACGAAGTAGCGGTGGTGAGATGATTAGAAGCTAAGATTGCTCTTCAGGTTGCTACGGTCGAAGAATATGGGGTCTAAGGTGTCGGAGAACAAGGAATTGGAAGCAAGGATCAGAAGGTTAAATAGGTGAGTTGCACCCTCCGCTGCGTTCACGCTACGCACTATTCCAGGCTGTTCTCGTCACTGACTTGTGGATGCGGGCTGGCGAGATTGACCAATCGTGTGGGGAATGAACCATTTGAACATGCGAACCACGCTCCGTGCTTGAGACACGGAGGTCCGACCACATGCGTAAGGGGCGTGGCCCGACGGTGTATAATCGAAGCGAGCGAAGCACGTTCAGACTCATGTGCAACGACTATCGAGCCGTCAGTGGTGCGTATCTTACATATCCACTCACCGAAGCGTCCCCAAGCAGTGTGTACAGCCTTAGGTTTGACGAGCCGTACCTCCGACAAAGGATGTTGATTGGGGGCACGTGGAAGGCACGCATCGTTAGATCCTGCATTTCATGGCAAGCAAAACGGCGTGAAACCATTGATATGAAAGCACTGCAAAGTGAAAGCACGACAGCCTAACATAACCACATACAATGCGCGAAGTTACAGTTCCCCAACTTCCCAGGGTACGGGTTCACCTTCCCAATCGTCCTCGGTCTCTACGTCCCCTTGAGCGCCTTCATCCGTTTCGCCAGCATCCCATATGTCCCCCCCTCTGGCGGGGTCATAGTGCACGACACGATCACCACACAGTAGTCCACGGACGACACGTTCCTCTGTGACATTCTGGCATGGCGATGGTGAAATTGCCAGCACGCGGCGGAATTTATCAGGCAGGTCTACACTCAACGTGCTTGACGCGTGATGATTTGCATCAATCTGCTCCTTGGCGGCTGGATCGTGGTTGCGGGTTCCAAGATGTAGTAATGGATCCCAATCGAGGTCGTCGGCGTGTCGATGGAAGTGCTTGCCTCGATCCAGACTGACGGTCGCTATTCTGAGTGTGATGTCGTCCTGTCTGTCTACTCCTTCATCGCTCTCATCATCCTCAATTCTTGGCTTTTTCCGACTAGCGGTGGACTTTGCCTTTCCCTTGCCAGCATCCCGATTGACTGAGTCTTGCGGAGAGGGAGATGGCGGGACCAAGGGATACTGTGACTGTAGTGGAATGCTGAGCTCTGTGTGCTCAAGCACGAGATCATCACCATCCAGGGCACGTTTGATCGAGGTCCTTGGTTGGGAAAGCTCAGAGACTGCCGTTTTGAAGGTGGGCTTGTGTGATGGTGCGGGTAAGTGGTCTTTCGTGGGGAAAATCTGGGCGGAGATCTTGCCCTGAATGCGATTGACTCGACGTTCCGGCCCGGAGGCAATGCCCTTTGACTTGAGGTCGTGGTGAAGCTTGAGGGAAGTGGGAACAGAGGGATCTACAGAAGGTCGCTGTGAAAAGCTTGGGTCCGGAGAGTCGGAGTGTGCGAAGGATGAGCCGACGGGTTTCTTGGCTACGGAGAGGGATGGAAGGGCATCGTCAAATAATAGTTTGAACGACTTGCCACCTGCAGGAGCCTTTACGGGGGAATCGGCGACGAAGGATGAGATGAAGTCGCATTGTGGTAATTCTTGGTCGGACTCGTGCTCGCTATTTGAGGAGTTTTGTTCTAATTTCGGGATGGGTGGGGGAGCCTGCGAGTGGATACGTTGGCGCTTTGGTTTGTTGGGAGAGGGCGAGACCGGCTCTCCACGTAAACGCTTGCGAGCACGAGAGATTGCAGATGTGGATACGGGGTGACCACGAGAAGAAGACGCGGTAGCGTTCTGGTGGGGTGGCGAGATCGACGGGAAGGGGTCGGGAGAAGGAGAGCGAGGTTGTGAGCTATTCTTGGCGGGAGTTGTGAATGGATTTGGATGTGGCGAGGATCGTAGCAGGGTGTGATTGTGTTTCGCGGTTTTCTTGACGGGGGAGAAGGGGTTAAATCCAGACAGAGGAGGGACGGACTCGGCTGCACGGGGCTTTGATACGGGAAGACGAGGGTGTGAACGAGAAGGGGTGGAGGGATTAGCAGCTGCTTTGGAGAGCTTCTTGTAGAGCTTGTATTTCTCGGCTGGAGGGGAGTGGGATGAGAGTGAGTATGGACGGGTCAGAAAGATGGCGCACCGATGGGTGGGTGGTTTCGGATGTCCTGCAGGGAGGGGTCTCTGCCATGTGTGGAGGCAAAGTCGCGTTCCCAAGCCTTTATCTCGGCGCGAACGAGGGCGAGAGGGTGAGACATGAGGCGCTGAGGTGGGATCGGGTGAGAGCCAACCACTCAAGTTGTCTCTTACTCTGATCATGACCTGGGCTGTCTTTTATCAACCACCACTAGAACACGAGACTGTCATTCGTCGGTCTGACACGACGACGCCACGGTTCAAAGTCCCTCTCTCCCGCGCTATACTTAATGATCCCGCTTTCTCTCCCGACCCCCGCTCTCATCCCCATTTTCCTCTCGCAAATGCTGCCTCTTACAAAGCTCTCCCCTCCAAGTCCCCCAGGATATCCCACCCCCAATCACTCCCCTCCCTCTTCTCATCTACCTCCCCCCCCTCCCAATCTCCCACTCCTTCTTCTCTTTCACCCCTCTCTCCCTCAAACTCTGTTTCACCCCCTTCCACACAACTCAAACGTCCTCGACGACGCCACTCCCTCCCCGTGCCAGAAATCCTACCAAGATTGGACAGTACCAACACCCTAGCGAGTGATAACCTGAAACCAGTCGCGTCGCAGAACACCAGAATTTCCCGCAAGGGAAGGATGAAAGCTCTCGTCCGTCGGCTCACCAGTCTTCACAATCTGGATCGTATTGATGAATTAGACGAGACGGACCCATCTGGAGTTAGTTACCATCATGACGGTCCATACGAAGCAATCGGTAGCAACATTGCACACCCCTCCCTACCTCAGAGATACAGAGATACAGTCCCTCGCGGAGCCAATACTCATCATTCAAAGCAACGCGAGGTGTGTCAGGTGCCTGCTCGTATTTGTCCATCCTGCTCATAATATTCATCAAGTTGCACCCGGGTCTTTTCCGTCCCGGTCAACACCGAGTAAGTTCAATAATCTATCGTGCGAGCCATCGTGTCTTGACACCTGTTGCATGTAGTCTGCTTTCAGGATGCCATCCACCCACGGTGACACGGGATTATCATTAAACCTTGAACCCGGCCAGATCCTTCAACAAAACTCCATATATAATTCTCACGCTTCAAGTATAGTTTCGGTTCGAAGTCAATTCCACCCTCAGCCAAACACCATGACAATCCTCACCCGACCTGACCACTCCCGAAGCTCATCACTATCAAACACCCGGTCGCGTTCCCCTGACGACTCATCCCTGGGATCTCTCGATGGCTTCCAGAACCAACCACCACCATCCCTCCATCCTCCTCGGGAACGTTATTTTGGAGACAACACGCCTAACATACCCAATACCCTCCCACTCCATCGCGATCGTGATGTTACGCCCTACGTCCCACGTCAAACTGAAACGACCGTCTTTCCTCCGCCCCGATACGAATCTAGTTTCCAAAGCTCAGGTCCTCCACGTATACCACAACCTCCCTTCGATGACGTGTCACGGAAAACACAGTCGACGGAGAACGCAGTACCTGCTCTGTCACCTCATAGCCCCCGACGTAAAAGTGTACACTCGTTGGACAGTTCTTATCAACTCAACAGCACGTTCATACAACCCGTCTCCAGTATACACAACAAACCTTTAGAACCCCTGCGAATGCGCCACCTTCCGAAACGTCTTGTGATGCCAGCCCCACTCCAGCCTCAACCACAACAGTTGCAGCACAAATTGCCTCCAGCAGAAGCTGCAACTTGGCAGGATGGATATCCAGATGATCATGCTTTAGAGGGTGCTCATTTTGATGGGCCACCTACTATGTATACTCAAAATTCAAGACTCCTACGGAAGAGGTCGTCCGCCTTTCCAGCAAAAACGCCGATACCGGACCATGGGTACATGTTTCAGGACGACCCTGTGTCGATAATGGGAGATTCTCCAACGAAGGTGGCGAACGAGGCCGAAGGAACCAAAGAAAGGACACGTCGGCGAAGGCTGAGTAAACGGAAGAACGATATCTGAGTTTCGTCCTCCTTTCGTCCCCCTGATATCATCTAGGTGTTTTTTTGGAGCGGAAATGGCTTACCTTACTTGTTTGGTCGGTCTTCTATTCTAACTACTATTTTGTCACTGGCTTCATGTTCGAGGACTGCAGTTATCAAACCCCAACCACAATTTGTAGTTTAACCCCACAGATACTCTATGGCGCTGGACGCTTATACATGGACACGATTTGCCATCCTATACTCAATAATTACGATCACACGCTAATGTGAACAGTACTTTTCATAGTTCTGCCGCACATAGGAGAGCTTCAATCCCAAAAGAGGACTCAAGAGTGTGTAATGAAACTGTTTCGACGTTTTCGTGCTCGTATGATAATCGTGTTTTCCTTGATGAGTATTCTCCCACAGACGTTCTGCGGAACCCAGTGGAGGTATGTATTCACTTCCGCGATTACGCGAGAATCTGGCGGCCTGCTGGCCAGCGATCTACATATGAGGTTATTGTGGCCCAAATACGTACGAGCCTGGTACCAAATTTGTCGCGTGGGCCGTTGAGTCCGTTCATTTCGTGCGGAGGTTCGACGCCTGAAAAGGCCAGAAACGCGGAGATGCCTTGGGTACATGACTTTTGATGGGGCAGATGTTTGTATCTCATTTCCCTCACAAAGGCGACTATCCGATGGTGAATTTGACTGAATTTCCATGGAGGTTGTTGGCGGTCGATGGTTGACATGACGAAGCGCTGAGTGGTCAACTGCGACCGCTTACCATGTGCTCGCTCGCTGAGAATTGTCAGAGATCCAAGTAAAGCTGGGCGAAAAATCCACTCCGCGCCACAGCTCGGACTCATGAATCTAATCTAGCCGGTAAGAGCGTTCTAACTCTAATTCCATTTCACCGCTTTGCCCGACATAAATACCTCCCTCACGCGCACTTGCCCGAAATGCCCTCCGCCTCCCTCTGCCCCCGACGTTCCGCCCATGGACAGTGCTGGTCTTCTGCTATGTGGTTTGGCCGTCGCTCTTGTATCCGCCGTTGCCATCGAGCGCATTCGATGGCCATCCAAGGCATGCTCAACTCTCATCGTTGCCATGCGTACTCTTCATGACCAACCCTTCCTACAGCTCGATAATATCCCCGCTGTCGGACCATCAGGTCCCCTTTTGTCTTACTATGGCGCCGCAAAGTTTGTTCTGCATGCGAGATCCATGGTCGAGCAAGGCTATGAGCTGGTCCGTCCTCCGCTAAAAATTTCCCGCCTAGTAGGCTCACCTCGAAGCCAGTACAAAGACAAATTCTTTAGAGTACCGATGATGGATCGCTGGATGGTCGTGCTGACTGGCCCGGGACTCGTAGAGGAGCTCCGCAAAATTCCTGACGACAAGCTGTCCTTCGATCACGCAATGAGAGACGTGTGTATTGCCTTTTTTTCGTTCATTCCATCGATTTCCACGTACGTAACAACAACAACACTCAGATTCTTCAAGTCAAATACACCTTTGGCCTCGAAGCACAGACACATCCTTACCACGTCACCGTCATTCAAGGCCAGCTCAAACGCAAGCTCGGTAATCTCTTTCCCGACATCCACCATGAGATATGTCAGACATTCGACGAAATCCTTCCTCCTAGCGAATTCGGTGAGCATCGCCTCCTAACATTCTTGCGAATCAGGTCCAACTGTAATCCCATAGGCTGGGTGAGCGTCCCCGCATATTCCGCGGTGATGAAAGCGACATGCCGTATAAGCAACCGTGTCTTTGTGGGACTACCCGCTTGTAAGTCGCGCTGTGTGCAGCCGCAAAGTGGTTACTCAGCTCCGTCTCTAGGTCAATCTCCCGAGTTTGCCGATGTCCAGTCAAAATTCGCTCTGCAAATAGTTCTTCGAGCTAGTCTGGTAAATTTCTTTCCAAAGCTGATGCATCCGTGAGCACATCCATTACCTGTGATGGTGGGACGATTTAGACTACTTGGATTCCAGAATCATCGGTCGCATGTTGACCAATACGCCTACCAGCCTGAAGCATTGCATGGCTTTACTGCAGCCCATCGTAGAGGAACGATTAAAGCGATACAACAACAACCCTGACAGCGAGTTACCTGGCCTTCCGGTCCGCCTTGCTACTTTCACAACCGTATTCGGGCTTATGTTTCAACCCTAGGATGATGTGATCACATGGCTTCTTCAGGTGTCCAAACCAGAAGATAGGAATTTACGCAGTATCTGCTTACGTATACTCGTATTAAACTTCGCATCTTTGCATACCTCGGCTCAGGTCTGTATCGTCCCTTGAAAGAGAACTATATTAACGCCCTGACGTAGACTCTCACCCACGCTCTGTTCAATCTCACATCACATCCACAATACATGGAACCCTTACGCGATGAGGTGCGGGAGATTACTGAGCAATATGGGTGGACGAAGGATTCGATGGGGATGTTGGTAAAAATGGAAAGTTTCTTGAGGGAGTCCCAGAGAGTTAGCGGCACGAGTCTCTGTGGGTCAAATTTCTACATCACCATGGCCAAGGCATTGATATTTGCACTAGTCCCCATCATTCGCAAAGCCATGGAAGATATCACGTTTTCTGATGGAACAACAGTACCTTCTGGCACTCACCTGGCTGTGGCCTCCGTGCCTATGCATCTCGATGATCGCTATTATGAAAATGCATCTGAACTTGATGCATTCCGCTTCCTGATAGGGCAAGATGCTGGAGAGGAGTCGTTGCAGAAACCCAGGCTTGCATCCACCAATCGGTTATACTTGGTATTTGGACACGGAAATCGTGCCTGGTACGTCCACAAACCACCTGATGTTGGTATTTCGTGTCTGATTGCCACGAATCGTGATCTTGCACAGCCCTGGGCGTTTTTTTGTCTCCACTATGATGACCGCGACGATAGCCCACCTGGTGCTAAATTATGACATGAAGCTGAAGGACGGAGTACGGCCTCCAGACCAATGGTTCCAGATGAATTGTTCACCCAACCAGACAGCAGAGATCATGTTCAGACGACGTTCATCATAATCATTCCATGTTTCTTATTTCACAGAGTAATTTCGTATTCGCAATTCCGTCTATCATGGTAATTTTGCTCTCATGTTTATTTAGTTGCGAACCAACACCGTAATTCGGGGAGATTGATAGGAAGTATCAAAATTAGCCGTCTTCGTTGGTCTTCGAGAACGCCATCATAAGGGAATATCTTTCCAAATACGCATGACAACCTGACGGATAAAGCACTCGCTTCTGTTCCGGTACAGATGCAGGTTTGCTTGTGTGGATCCTGTGAGGTGCTCAATATTTCTGTGGCGGTTGTCGCCAGGCGGCCGTGGACAGCTCGGTGTCTCATACGTAAACTATTGTTCGCTTGGCTGCTAAATTAGTTTACCGCGAGACTTGAAGCACTACCGTATGCCAAGTGGAAGCACGCCGACGGGACAGGAACACCCCAGATAACGTCCTCTTTAGACTTGTCAGAATGAAGCACCCCCAGGATACGGCGAGCCGTCCTCGCAGCCCTCTCCATCACCGCCTGTGAGGATCTGAGCCATGTTATTTCAGGAAGCCTGAGTATCGTCGTTGACTGTATGATACTCCCACCCATTGTATCGATATTGTTTATGTTCATAGAATGGAGTGAATCATTCAAGCGGCGTTAACTGATCTATATCGGGGATTCTTTATCCTGACATAAATATCCGGTGGGTTGACAAATGGACCGTGCTCGTCCTTATTATAATCCCGACGGAACGTAGCGTGAATGGTGAAACTTGCGTGGACAACAATTTCGACCGAGGTAATTGGTAAGGCTCGCTCGAGTGAAAGGGGAAAAAATGGATGTTCATCCCAAATTATATCGAGGAACGATCAATAAGACATGCGGAACATGAACTGGAAGGTGTACTGCTTTGTGTCGGGATCCCAATGGGACCAATTCCAATATCCAGCGTCGTCAGATTCATCTTCTATCTCCCTCGCTGGGATGCGAAAGGCAATTGTTTCGTATGGCTCAGCAGCAACCTTTTGGTGACATGTTAGACCTCCCGCACCCTATTTGTCGTCGGAGGGACGTACAATCAAATATTGGTATGCCTTGTTTGGTGGCTCCCGCTTTTGTTCCCAAGCACTCATGAACCGCCGTCGGGGGACGACACCTGGTTTAATCTGGGGAAGATGCACTTGCACCATCATGCCTTCCTTTCCAGTATCCCTGTCACGAACTTTCGTCACTCGGTAACCCGGTCGACCTATTTTGAGGAAGACTTTTCGTTGTATATTGGACTGGGCTGGGGCTACCATCAACTGGGTCTCCTTCGCATCCCGCGCAGCCCGTCTAGCGAGGTTTGTTTGGTGCTTTTTCCCTTGTGTGTGTGCAAGATATGATCCTTCATTCGTGTGGAGCGTCAAACACAGTCGACATTCGAGGGACCCAAGATGGTTGCGTAGAATATAGGGATCCTGCGAGAAATTAGAGAGGTGTGCAATGAAGGGGGCATGCGTACTTTTGCAAGGTCGATTGTTTCCAACGCAAGCTTTCTAAGGCGCTCCCTTCTGTCGACGTTGGTTTCCGATGCGCCTGCGACACCTCCGCCCCCAAACTTGGAACCCACACGATTCTACATAAAAGGTAAATGACGAGGAGCATGCTAGTGCGTATGAACGAACCTGATAATCTAGAAGAGAAAGCGGGTCAGCTATCGCTACGACGGATGACACAAAATCGTACCCATTGTCGTATGTTTTATTTTAAGCCTTTTGCTCGTTGGTGGTCAAAACAAGTGAGAGGATACGCACCCAGACTCCAGAGCCATGTTGACTATTAGTCAGTTGCCCGATTTGGATGCGACTCTTGCGACTGCCAAAATTTACATACGGAACTCACATCTGTTAGGCCAGTAGCCAGCGGACATAGCGACCGACGTCTTAGAGCCGTCGGGAAGATTCACTTCAAAGAAATCTCTTCTTTTCAGCTTGGTTCGTGGACCTCGCAGCTCCGAATCAGTATGGCGGGACACAAACGTCGTCTCGACGATGGTGCCGTCGTCCAAAAATCGAAGAAGACCAAGTTGTCATCGGAAAAGTCAGAGGAGAAGACTCACAAAGGGGATTCTGTCCCTTCTACATCTGCAATGACGCTAGAGGAGATCGACTTTCCGCGTGGAGGCGGAACCTCTCTGACACCACTTGAGGTCAAAACTATTCGAGCAGAGGCGGTTAGGGAAGCGGACCAGGAACTATTTGCTGTGAGTGGCCCGATTGTGGTGAAGGATTAAGTTTATGTCTCCTAGTCCACAAAGCAAGCCCAGGTCAAGCGTAAACGGCGCAAGTCGGATGCCAAAGGCAAAGCTCCAGAGGTTGAGATGGAGAAAAAAAATGCTGTTCGTATCGAGCACCTAAATTACAAGGTAAGTTTTGAATCTATTTTACGCTATCGATGCCAATTTTGTGTAGCGTCTCATTCCAGGGATGAGGGTACTTGGCCAAGTGATGTCGATACAACCTCTCGCTATTGTGGTCTCGCTGCCTAACCAACTCTTGGGTCACGTTCCGATTACTCAAATCACGTCTCAGTTCACCGAGCGACTTGAGTCCACGAAAGACGTTGGAGATGAAGAACTTGATGACGATAAATCAGAGAGTTCTACCCAAATTCCAGACTTAGCCGATCTGTTTTGCGTTAGGCAATATGTCCGTGCTGTTGTAATAAGCGCACACACCCCGGGTACAACTGATGTGGCTGGACTTGGACGCGTTCGTGATGATGCCGTCAAAGCTAGTCGAAGGATTGAGCTTAGTCTCTTCCCGGAAAAGGTCAACACGGGTGTGCGGAAAGTCGATTTGAAAGCTGGCTATGTGAGTCTCCTTCGTGATGGAACAGGCGAGACACTTATCGTACGTCGTAGTCCTTGAGTGCGGCTGTGCAAAGTATCGAGGACCATGGATACATCCTCGATCTTGGCGTATCTGGAATATCAGGATTCCTGTCGTTCAAAGCAGCTCACACGGGCGAGGGGTCAAGACTACAAGTTGGAGCACTCATAAATGTTTCCGTCGTTAAAATGTCGTCGAATGGTCGCACTTGCACTCTCACCAACGATCCCGAAGTACTCGTCTCATCCTCGGTAAAGCTTGTTCTTAACCTGTACCATTGACCGAGCTGAATCCTTTTCAGATATCCGAAGTGACCAATGTTTCATCCGTGTTGCCAGGGTCACTGGTTCAATCCTTGGTCACTGCTGTGGTTTCGGATGGCCTAATTTTTCAAATGCTGGGCTTCTTTGATGCAACGGCTGACGAGTTTCATTTGCCGAACACACATAAATCACTCAAAGTAGGGCAAAAAGTAAAAGCAAGGGTGTTACATGATCTCCCAGGAACAACTCCACCGCGGTTCGTTGTTACGCTTGCAGAACACCATATCAGACTTCAACCCAAAAGTACATCTGAGGACCAGCCTTTATGCGCCGCTTTCCCTGTAGGTACTGTCCTGGACTCGGTAAAAGTGCGGCGAGTAGAAGCAGAGAGGGGGCTGCTTGTGGAGATACAACCCAACCAAGAGGGTTTTGTTCATGTGAGCATTCCGGTCGCCAGGACTTTCATCCTGACTGATGACACCTAGATTTCACATGTCTCTGATGAACACATCCCCACACTATCGGTGTCATCCGGACCATGGAGAGTAAACACTTTCCACAAGGCACGCGTAATCGGCTATCATCCGTTCGACGGCATTTTACAGCTCTCTCTGCGATCATCTGTCTTAGAACAAAGGTTTCTACAAGCTGGTCAAGTGCAAGTTGGTGAGACATTGAAGGGGATGGTCAAGCAATTGACGGATTCTGCGCTCTTCGTGTCTATATCTGGGAACGTGGACGGGGTGATTTGGCCCGCACACTATGCTGATATACCTCTCAAACATCCTTCGAAGAAGTTCAAGGTTGGAGGGAGCATAAATTGCCGTGTATGTGCTGCCAGTGTCATTACTTTTCCTGTATACTCATCGACTCCAATCAAGGTGCTCACAGTCGACCCAGAGCGGAATCGCATTGTGCTGACGGCTAAAAAAACACTCTTGGACACTACGTCCCCCATCTTGACCTCCTTTTCTGATGCCAAGATTGGGCTTCTCACTCACGCGGTCATTTTTCGGGTCACGGACAAGCACCTCATGGTCGAGTTCTTTAACAATTTGAAGGCTGTGGTGCCCGCACGCGAGGCCAGGTATGATCTTTTGCGGCGGTTGAGTCACACCGAATAATTTCTCCCTAGCGAAACTGGTGCAAAGCTTACCGATGTGTATGCACCTGGAAAAGTGATCAAAGTACGCATCATTTCTGTGCACCCGGAGGCAGAACGAATTGTGGCCAGCATTCGGCAAGCCACATCCTCGTTCACTTCAGGTGTGACAGATATATCTGGTATTCTCGTAGGGGACATGGTCGAGGGTGTCGTTACTCAGCTGCACAAGTTAAATGTCGTCCTTTCCCTGAAGCCATCTGATGTCCGTGCGCTTATTTCATTCTCGAGCTTGGCACGCCACTGGAACACGACCGTGCCAGAGCTCAAGACGACTTTGAAACTAGATGCTTCCATTGCCTCATTGGCTGTAGTATCTCGCAACCCCGAAAAAGGTTTCGTTGTGGTCACTGGGCATTCGAAAAGTGATCGGCTGAAGAAAACTACACTGTCTATGGACAACGTCATCATTGGACAGACCGTTGGTGGACGAGTGACCAAATATGCACGTTACGGCGCTCATATCAAACTCACCACCCGGATCTCCGGTTCTCTACACCCGACCGACACCTCGGACGACTACGAAGCCGGAAATCCTTTCCCTGCTGTAGACTCTATCCTGAGAGCTGCGGTGGTGGGTATTGACAAACCGAACAATCACCTGTTACTTTCCACGCGCGCCTCGAAACTCTCACCAAATGATGCTAAACAGCCAGTGGACCGTGAAATAAGCAGCGTTGATGATCTCAAGGTTGGAGACACTGTCAGGGGTTTCATTAAGAGTGTCGCAGAATATGGGTTATTTGTGATGCTTGGGAGAGGGATTGATGCTCGGGTTCAAATCAAGGAACTCTTCGATGAAGTATGACTTGAATTACTTCCCAATGGTTCAAGTACTGAAAACAGTTTACAGTACATAAAGGAGTGGAAAGGTCGGTTCGTTGTGAACCAATTAGTCAGGGGTCGGATCTTGAAGTATGTGAGTCTGTCGGGATGTCGATTCGAACTCACTGACGGTGTGCTAGCATTGATACTGCGAGTAAGAAGGTCGAGATGACTTTCCGTTCGGGTGACCTAACACGCACGCCATCCAACTCACTGACTTTCAGTGATCTTCGAGAAGGTCAGAAGGTTGTCGGTCGAGTCAAGCGCATCGAACAATATGGCATCTTCATTGAGATTGAGGGGTCGAAGATTAGTGGTCTATGTCACAAATCTCAGGCAAGTTATCATTTTGCCGTTTCGCCATCCTGCCAACTTTTCCGTCAGATCTCGGATAACAAGGACGCGGATGTCACGATCGCCCTCCGCATGTTTCGTGAAGGTGATCGCGTGAGAGCCTTCATTATTTCTCGCGATCTCGAGAAGAAGCAGCTCTCGCTGGGCTTAAAGCCTTCTTACTTTACTGGCGACGGGGATGAGGTAGCATCAAATTCTGAACACCTCCAGGATAACGAGCTTGGTGTCGCGAACGATGCTAAGACGCACGACGCGTTCGATGAAAGTGGTTCTGATGAAGAATATTCTCGTGATTCTGGCTCAGACGAAAAGGAGCTATTCAGAGCTGATGACGGGGATGACAATGATGACGAAGACGACATTACCATGCAAGTTAACGTCATGTCGCCTGGCCCCATCGATTCCCCAAAATCACGGGGACGTCAGGATACGAATGTTCCCTCCCTCAAGATTGACGGCTTCCAGTGGTTTGTGAACGACACAGGACCTGATGAGGAGTCCGGACCCCAAACGGAATCATCGGATCTAAGCGACGGCGGGGAAAATGTAGCAGAGAAAAAGAAGCGGAAAAGGCGCAAGGAAATAGAGATGGATGTCACCGCGGATATGCAGACGAAGCTGCCTGATTCGAACGCTGACTTCGAACGAATGCTTCTAGGGTCCCCTAATTCCTCTTATCTTTGGATCCAGTATATGTCTTTCCAACTGCAACTCTCGGAGATCGACAAGGCGCGAGTCATCGGCAAACGTGCTATTCAAACCATCCATTTCCGAGAGGAACAGGAAAAGCTCAACGTCTGGATAGCACTCCTTAATATGGAGAACGTATACGGTACAGATGCCACTACAGAAGTTGTCTTCAAGGATGCGGTTCGACATAATGACTCCAAGACGATTCACCTGCGCCTCGCAACCATTTTTGATGAAAGTCAAAAATATGAGGTATGCTGAAATGCACCGCTGTCGCAACCCCTGCCCTGAACATTTGACAGAAAGCGGAAGAGCAATACAAGCGAACATGCAAAAAGTTTGGACAAAGTTCGAAGGTTTGGACGTTGTTCTGCGAACATTACCTTCGACGCGGGTTAGTAGAAGATGCACGCAAACTTTTGTCGCGCTCTCTGCAAAGTCTTGAGAAACGGAAACGTAAGTGGCCATTTTCGTATGTATACTTGATGAACAACTATACTTGCCAGACCTCAAAACGATATCCAAGTTCGCGCAGCTAGAGTACAAGCTTGGCGACGCTGAACGGGGGAGGACAATTTTCGAAGGTATTGTGGATTCGCATCCGAAACGATGGGATATTTGGTCTGTCTATATGGACATGGAGGCTGGCAAAGGAGACATCCAGCATTTGCGGTGGGTTCTATAATCTCTTCCACAAATCACTCTCAACGGCGTCGCAGGAACTTGTTCAATCATGTCCTTGCGATTAAGATGACGAGTCACAAGGCGAAGTACATACTCGTATCTGTACATGGGTGACCCACTCACTTCGAATCACCACAGGGCATTCTTCAAGAAATGGTTAGATCTGGAGCGCAAATTAGGTGACGAAGAAGGTGCGACAGCAGTGAAGCAGAAGGCGATCGAATGGACCCAAACGGCTGCAGAGGCCACGTAGTATAGTACTACAACCTTTACTCATGCGGGAATATATCTGGTTAAGAGGATGGAACGAAATGAGGAGAAACATAATTATTGTACTCAACTTGCGAATCCAAACGAGTGTAAGTATTGGGGAAAGCAATCAAGGCAATAATGGTATGAAATGTATATATGCAAGAAACATCGGTAACAATACCACAAGCAAGTGTTACGACCGTGAACCCACTCGGGCATGTCCGAGAGGCGAAGATTCGAAATCACTGATTGGTCGGCGCGTACTCATCGAACTGGCAAGCTGCCGTTGCCAATCATCCAACTCGTTGGAGAGGTGTTCGAAGTTCTCTGAGCTGGACATACTCGACGGACGATTGAACGAAGGCTGGTCAACTTCTAGAAGAAGATGTATCTTGTGGGAAAGCTGCTCGTTCTCCCGTTTAAGGTTGGTGTTCTCTTGGGTGAGCTGTTCAACAGCCGTTTCATCTGAACCTTTACGGTAGATGGCCAACGTGGCATTGAGCTTCTCAACCTCGTGCTCGAGTTCCTCCACTCGCGAGTACCGGTCGTCCGATTCTCGTTGAGAAACCATCAGGTTTTCTCTCATCGATGCCAAGTCCTTCTCGAGCGTTTCGATACGTTGGTGTAAGTCCACGTTCTCGTTTGTTAGCCGCTGAGATTGCTTTTGTGCCTCGATGAACTGGGAGCGCAGAAGATCATGACTGTCGTCAGAAGGTGTACTACTGCCGTTGGCACGTGTTCGTGACCCAGGTTCAGTGCTCGAGCGTCCGCGTACCGTGTCAAGCTCCGCCTGAAGGGCAGAATTCGCTGTCTTCTGCTTTGTCAGCTCGTCTTTCATCCTCCGCATCATTTTTTCAGTGCCTCTGCATGGATGAAATCACATAAGAGATCATTCGAAGCATGATTATATCGTAGCTCACTTCACATAGTGAACAGCAAGCTGATAGTCTTCTTCCATCTGCTGCATCCTCGCTTTATAGGTGCGCTCAGTTTCCTCGAGCTTGTTTTCAGCCTCGAGAGCCCGGGCTTCTGCGGCGGAATCGCTCTCAATAATCGGACTCTGCCTAGAGCGAGAACGGTCCGACTGTGACGTTAGGGTGGTTATCTGAGCCTCAGCATCCTGTTTTCTTCGGAGAGCTTGAGCGAGTTCGCGCTCCGAGATCTCGTGAAGCCGGATACGTTCGTCCAACTGTTTCTCGAGTTCAGCTATCCGGGATGCATCAGCAAAGCTTAGAGACTCTTCTGATTCCGGGTTAAGTCCGTTTTCAGCGAGGTAATTGCGGAGCATCGCCAACCGAACATTCGTATCGGCTGCCTCCTTGAGGGCTTCCCGAAGCTCTTTTTCTTTCTCTGCATAGTCCTTGCGTAGACGCCCGTGTTCTAAGGTAGAATTGGAGAGCTGAGCACGAAGCCCAATCACCTGGGAGCGCAGGAAAGTTTGCTCAGAATCCGAGTCTCGGACCCTCTGACGCTCTTCGCCAAGTTCGAGTTGCGCTTCCTCCAAACGTTGGGTGACCTCTTTGAGCATCTTTCTGAGTGATACGGCCTCCATCTCCATCGCCTCGACTTTCTCAGCATGCGCACGTGCGTGCCTGTCTTCGTCTGCTTGGAGATCACGATGGGAATCCAATAGTTCTCCGAGGCTTCCGGTCGTCAATGCCCGGAAGGCATCCGCCTCCTCACGTGATTTGGCCCAGGAGTTCTCTACCTCCGCTAGCCGAATCCGGAGAGACTCCACCTCCGATGTGCGCGCCTCAAGCTCGCCTCTAAGTTCTGCAAGCTCAACCTCTAGTTGACTGACTTGACCGCGCGCGCGTTGGTGGGCAACATCAATTTCTTCGGAGCGAGAAGTCTGAGTTTGAAGAGCTGTACGCGCTTGATCCAAGGCGCGGATATGTTGATCGCGGAGTAGAACGAGTTCTTGTATTTGATTCTTCATTTGCTTGTGCTCGGCATCTTTTTGCTCGAGCAGAGATGTTTGTGCAAGCAGACGTTCGGCGTGGTCCCGAACAGCAGTTTCCACAGTAACATAACTAGTCTGGAGCTCAGAGAGCGCACGGAGGTTGCGATCGCGAGATTCCTCGAGCGCATCCGCACGCTTGTTTGCGTCTGCTGCTCGCGTCTCAGCTTGCTCGAGTAGAGTCGTTTGCAACGACAAAGAATCGCTTAGTTCATCGACTTTGCGGCGCATAGTTGTCTGTTCAGACATGAGGGTAGCGAGATGTCGCTCGAGCTCCGCAATGCGTTCACGTTCGGCGCGAGCGACGTCTGAATGTGTACCGGCCTCGTACGCGGTGAGCTTGGCGCGATAGTACGCTGCTTCTTGGACGGCGCCAGATTTCATGCGTTCAGCGTTCGCAATCCGATCCGAAGCTTCTCTCGCCTGATTGGCTAGTGTCGTCTAAGCATTCTGGATCAGCATATGTCACAATAATCCACGACCATACACTGAAAGATTGACTCGAGACAGAGACAACTTTAGAGCAAACATTCACCTGTATTTGCGTCTTGAAATGTTTGAAGTTCAAAATCATATCAGCCAGTTTTGTTTGTTCGTCGCTGGCCGACGCTCTGAGCTTCCAGTTCTCGGCCTCGAGGAGCTCCTCGTCGACCTGTACAAATCCTGACCGCGATGCCTTCAAAAGCGCTGTTTTCATCCAAGCCTCACGCTTGCGCAACATTTCTACCTCCATTTCTTTTGCTTTGTAATCCCGAATGAGGTCGGCAGTCACATTTCCTGTGCTGCCAAACTTCTGCTGCGAGTGGCCGTGTGAGTGCGAGTAACTATTGGTTAAGGGGGTGGCAGAAGAACTCTGATAGAACGCATCCATCGGAGGCTTGCTCCTATCAACGACAGGCGAGGGACTGCGAGCAGCAAGGCTACCATTCATATTCATAGCCACGCTGGTCATTGTAGGTGGCTGACCCTGTTGTCCATGGCCATCAATGCTGCCTCCCACAGGTGACATCGCCCTGCCAGAAATCCCAAACGAAGTGGGGCTCCTTGCGCGCTGCGCTTGCGTCTGCGGATCTGTCGGAGTCGGAGATCGTTCCGTCGCTCCCGTTCCCGTCGACACACCATTCGCACCCTCGGATGTAACTCCTGTGTCCGTAACATGCCCATCGTCGGTTCCGAGGGTTTCCTCTTCGTCCCGTCGAGGACGCACTGGAGCTTTGACCTTTGTATTCGTACCCGGATTCGACATGCTCACGAGACTCTGGGCCGGTGCGGGTGCAACCATGCCATTTGGCGTCCTTGTGCCTGGACGAGTTCCGGGTGGGGACACTGCACGGCGAAGATCTTCTGTGTCGGATTGAGGACCTGTGGGGGACATTGCACGAGTCCCATTCAGCGTGGGTGGCGGTGCAGGCTGGCCTGATGGAGAGGGCGTTGTTGACGATTTACGAGCCAAGTTGGTCGTGCTTCCGTTCGGATTGGGTGGCCCCACCTTGTTGGATTCGGGATACTTGATATGCTCTAAGAAAACAGACGAAAGTCAATGGGTCATACGGAGCAAGATAATGTGATCATAGACAAACTGGTATCCAGAACATGGATTATCCCATGATCATCTCCTCTTGTAGGCGCGAACGACTCTCCGCCGAGCACGAATACTCTACTTCCCATTGAAGCCATTGCATGACCAGACCTTGCGCATGGCGCAGGACCCATGTTCTGAAACATATACCATCGCTGGTCTGTGTAGCAAGCATGATCAGCCTCCACTACGTCAAAGGTGATAAGACCACAGCCGCCGACGCTCATTACACGGCCGGAATGACATCTGTCAAAAAAAGATCGCTCACTGGACAGTTTAAATGCGGCCAGATCCCCCAGATCCTTGCCATCGACGCCCCTACCTCCAAAGATGTAGATGACATCGTCCACCACAGCTGCCGCGTGTCCCTCTCGCGGGGAAGGAATAAAGCCAATGCATTGAAGTTCTGTCCATCTGCGCGTGTTGACATCATACGCCCATGTGTCATTGTAATGGTATTGACCGTCGGTGCCTCCAAACCTAGCATCACATAGAGTCAATGATAGCCGTGATGGTGTAAAGAGAGACGTACACGATGATGCGATCCCCATATGTCACACAAATATGGCCGGTCCGTTGAGCTGGCCGATCAGCGGTTGTGGGTTGACACAGTTCCCACTGAGTTTGAGTCCTCACTTGGCACAAGGTAACATATTCAAGTGCAATATATGGGCGCCACGAGGCACGCAAGAGGTGTGACGATGAGATTGTGTGATCAGGTCCGTCGGAACAACAGCGGAAACAGATGACTTACATGTATTGAGATCGAAAAACCACAAGTCGTTCAAGAATTCTCCATCCACCTGACCACCGAAGACGAAAAACTTGGTTCCAACCATGGTCACGGCGTGACCGTATCGTCCTGATGGCGAGGGCCCGTACATGGATACCTTTGTCCATTCCTTCGAAACTGTCCGAGGGACACGGAGAAGTTAGTAAAGTGCAATACAATTTCGAAGGACCATGGGCAATATAATTTGGAATCACTCACCAAGATTAAGGAGATAAAGGCCATCATCTTGCTTTTCAGTTGGGTCGGACATTGGATCCGTCTTAGTATCACCACCCCAGACAATTAATACACTGCTGACGATGGCACTAGCGTGGCCAATTCTGGAAGAAGGTATCTCTCCTGCGGTCTGTACGAGGGTTGCACTCAGATCTCTAGTTGAGAAGAGGTATAAATCATTGCGAGCTGCTTCACGGACAAGACCACCAAAGAGGTAGAGTTCTCCGTTAGCAGTGGCTGTTGCAGGAAGCGCGTGGCCGTAACGAGGAAACGGAGGGGGGGAAGGGCCAGTTGGAGGTACCACGCCAGGTTTTGGCAGGACAAGGGGAGGGGGGAGTAAGAGGCGGCGGGCGGACCAAGGGTATGCAGGACGTTGTTGAGGTGGTTGCTGGGGTTGCTGTTGGGGCTGCGGCGGGGAGGTTTGCGATGGGTGAGGAGTAGCATTTGTGGCTGGGCCACGATTTTGTTGCTGACGTGGCTGCTGAGACTGAGGACGACCGTTATGTGCAATTGTGCTTGAGGTATACGGGGATTTGATAGTAACAGCTGGGTGAGCAGGTATAAACTAGAAGAAAGGAACTCACGCATCATTTGACTGCTGTGGAGCCTCCTTGGGAGCCAGCTGAGCGAGAGCCTGAGACGGGGTCTGGGCGACGGTGACGTTTGATGCAGCAAGCTGAGATGCACTGGGGTGCTTCTTCCTAGAGAAGAAGGACATTCTCCTTGCTCTGTTCCCGAGGATGGACGGTATGGCTGGTAAGGTTGGAAAAAAAGTAGTTTGTACTGTTTTATTGTATGAAAAAATGGAGTTGTGCGAGTGTTAGGGAAGGGCGAGCCAGCGTTTTGAAGGAAAAGGGATGAACGAAAGAAAGAAAGCGCACTCGATCGCGGAGAGCACGTTGTGGAGACGGAAGAGATTAGACGCGGCGAGTGTGTGAACACCAAAACACCAGCCCTGCGATCGGACATGTCCAAGCGAGTTGCTCACTCCATCCACTAAACCACTTAATATACACGTTTCTCTTTTCATTAACAGTCCCGTTTCACGCTGCTCACTGTCTCTGCCATCGTGCACGGTTGTGCGGCCATCAGCGGGAGCATTGTTTCCCTCGCAACCCTCTCCGCCCATCTCTCACACTCAGCCACCTGTACACGTGACCACCCACATTATCGACGCGACGCGACTGCACCTGCACGCTCGTCATCATCCACGATGAGCACGCGTCAAACTCTCGACATCCTGACTCAGCCAGTTCCCTCAGCCCCTTCCTTGTCCCCCTCCATCGCAAATTCCTCATCGGATGTATGCGCTAGCCTCCTGACCACCACCCTAGATGGTCGCACCGAAGGTTCTTCTCCCCTCCTCACTTCTGCGTCACTACTCACCGCTAATTCCCAAGCGCTTATGCTGAGCATCGGAAATCCCATCACCATTGGCAGAAATCCAAAGCTCTGGTTTGCATCCACAATCTTTCCCCATTCACCCACTAACCACCACAAACAGCTCCTATGTCATCCCCGATATCGTCGTTTCTAGTGTCCATTGCAAGATATATGCGCAAGTCCAAATCTCTTATCGCTTCTCCCCACCGCTCACCTCCTTTACTCAGCGTTCGCTCCGGTGCGGGGGGAATTATCATATCGTGCCAGGTACTTGTCGCTTCCTTGCCCTTAGCGTGTCCTATTCATACTCTCTAGGACTTGTCTACCAATGGTTTAGTGATAAACGGGCACAAGATTCGGAAGACCTCTTCTATCCTCATGCATGGAGATGCGCTCAAGATCCCAGCCTCACAATGTAAGTCATCCCCTTATCCTTCCGCTGCTGAACCCAACATTTTTCTCGTCCAGCATTTCAATGCGTCCTAAACTCAAGGCATCTGCCTGCTACGCGACAAAATACTGTCCTCTCTCAACACCACGCTTTCAAAGTATGTCATGACAGAGAGGCCCGAATCTTCCTGATGATTTATCCAGGATTTGGGCCGGTACCGGATCACCTCGCACTGTCTTGGTACAGGCAGTTATGCATCCGTCCATCTTGCTCTCGATACATCTGCACATCGCCAGGTAGCATGCAAGATCATCCGCAGAAAGGGAGGTAACGATCTGAAAAAAGAGATGAAGGAGGCTACTCTTTTGACATCTCTCCATCACGTACGCGTCTCCATTCCCTCCATAACACTAGTGTTTAATCCAATTCCAGCCAAACATTAACAGAGTCTATGCTTTTGATTACGACTCACAATTTCTCTACATCATGCTTCAGCTGTCGACGGGCGGTGATCTCTTCACCTACATCACAAATCATCCGCGGCGCAAATTATGCGAAGGTGAAGCAAAATATATCACATTCCAGATGTTCAAGGGGCTTCAGTATTTGCATGACAAAATGATCTCACATCGTGGTAAGCTTGCTCTAACACCCAGTCCTTATGCTGTGGTGCCGCCCTCAGCATTTCCACATTGCTGGTGATAGTACGCAGACCTAAATCATTGACACATTCCAATCGCAGATTTGAAGGTCAATGCCTCTCCTTCATCTCCCTATAACACGTACCAATGTCGCTAATGACTTCCTCTCTTCCTCTCTTCCAATTGCTATTTACTGGTTTCCTCTCCATCCCTTTACTTCTATGCTTCATACGCGTTCACCCCAACGCCTACCCTCTGACGCAGCCCGAGAACATTCTGTTACACTCCCCTGGTCCTTACCCTCGCATCCAGATTGCCGACTTCGGTCTTGCCCGTTCAAGAGCCTATGAAGAAACCCTCCATGTTTGTGGTACCATCTCCTATCTCCCTCCAGAAGGTGTACGTGCGCTGGAAAACAAAAACCTGGGTTACGTGGGAATGCCAGCGGATTGCTGGAGTGCAGGAATTGTCATCTTTGCAATGCTGACGTGCGCCACTTTTCTTTTGACCCCTTCATGGGACCCATCCTTCTGACTTTCGATCTCCCGTGATGTCTTCCTGGAGCTGATGTGTGAACTATGACCATATAGGGGCAGTCATCCCTTTGATTATGGCGACCCCAGGGACATGCGTGATGGCGATATCGTCTCGAATGTACAGGATAGCAAAATCAAAGATAGCGAAGATCTCATGGGATTCTCGCAGCGCTCTTACATTCAAGATGAACTAACGAAGCAACGCATCCTTGACGGAACGGTCTGTTTTTGTGAATCCGTCTGGACTCCGTTAAGAAACGGTACGTGGACTGCATGTGTTTTAGCCATATCTCTGCGTGATATCAGGCGGTCTTTCTGCCTATGACCGAGGTGTACATTAATGCATGCTTTCTCCCTGGTGCTGATCCTGCCCACACCATTACCACAGCGAAAAATCTCGTGACCCACCTCCTCATACCTGATCCAAAAAAACGAGCCACAGTATACGCAGCCCTCAAGAGCTTCTGGATCACCTCGGACCTTGCAGACCTCGAGCGGGCGTACCGCGAACGAATTCGCCCAGCCGCTTCATGACGCCGTCAATCTGTTCATCGTTGCGTTCTTCATACCCTAGATGCTCCTCCGATTTCGATTTTTGTCGTCGTTTAGCTGCGAAGTATATTCATTTCCATGATGCATGAGTTGCTTCGCACCGTGCCCTCGCCTCTCGTCTCACTTGTACTGCGTGTAGCAGTGGTCCCTCAGCCCCTCATCACTAGTTAGATCGTGTCCTTACTGTCAAGTATCGTGCATCAAACTTCTTTCATACAACAACCTGTAAGGTCTACTACCTCTTCATCGCAACTACGCCTTCAAGAAGTTGGCATGGACTGTTGATGATAACCAGTCAAGTCACACCTCGCACATACCAACGAAATAGTACTTACAATGAATGTGATCTGATGCAAATGACGAGATCTATATGTTGTCAATTTACACCCTAGTCCGCGACATGGTAGAAAATACGCACGAAATAGTAGCTATGATCATACCCTTCATGACACCTTACCCGAACCTGAACCTCGTCGTGTCCGGCATCGCGCGCAGCCTTGAGAAATGCCTCAGGATGGAGTTGGTAGAGGAAATTATCCGCAGTTCCCTGGAAGCACCGTCAGCACATCGATGCGCTACGTGAGTATGGAAAAGATGCATACATAATCGATGAGGACGCTGATCGCTTCCTTCACCCTTCCCACAAGGGCACTCGCATCATAATTTGCCTTCCCTTCTTCCATTCCACCCGCGAGGTATCCTTTGAATGCCTTTTGGCCCCATGGGACGGCAGATGGCTCACAAATAGGGGAGAAAGCGGAACACGAACGGTACTGCTTTGTGCCTGTAATCAAGGATTTGAGATAGATGGTAAGCGCACCATGACCACCCATGGAGTGACCAAAGATGGACTGGCGAGAAAAGTCCTGACGGCAAACACCTGGTGAGTCTTTGAATCGATCGGGAGAGCCAGGCGACATACGATAGGAATTCCTGCAGCCTCTATGACCACTGGTAGTTCCTTCGTGACGTGGTCTAGCATGTTGTAATGCTTTGCCCACTTGGATCTGGTGGCATTGAGGTAGAATCCTGCGCCTGTTGTAGCATGGACCAATCAGCGGGCTTCAGGCCCCTCGACATGATTATCGAACTTACCGACTCCAAAATCCCAGGAAGCAGTTTCTTCCTCTATCCCAGCTCCTCGAGGAGACGTATCAGGGAAGAGGATAGCGATACCTTCTGCTGCTGCATCACGCATAAATCCACCCTTCTGCGCACTATAAAAGATTAGGAAAATTGCGTCATGCCAACATAAACACAAGCTCATCGGTTGTCAGATCGAGAACAAGGCTCACCCATTGTCCTCGGTGCACGTCAGGCCAGCGAGGTAAATCAGGATGGGCACCTTCCCGTGGGCTGCATTTGCAGGGAGGAAGAGGTTGAATTGAGCATCTAGGTCACCAAGAACAGCGGACTAGTACAAGCGATAATGCATCATGACGCAGGATATAAGTACAGTCCAAATACAGGTTAGCGATCGATCTGACAGGACTCATGGAATGGTCCAGCAGCTCACCTTGAACTTGTACTTTGTCAGTGTCCCCTCGTAGTGCTTGTTTGAAGATACTTTCTCGAGTGTGGTTGCCATTCGATCGAATTCTGAGTCTGTCACTAGTACGCTTGCTCAGGTTCAAATCAGGGGTTATGATACTGTAGGCCACAGGTTGAATCCCACCTATCCCTGATGGTGATAAGAAATACAAAGGCCTATCAGTTTCTCTCAGGCCCATCTACACCTGATACTGAAATCGGTCCTGAGAACTTTATCTTTGGCGTCCGACGCCGTCTTCCCCGTGTCACGAATGGCTCCATCCTGGGGAAAACCGGACCGCTTATATCCGGCAAATGATGGATTGTAGAGTCGCCGCCATGTATTACCACTAGTCCCAGCATGCTTGGATCAATCTTCTGCCAGTGATCAACGGTCGCGATGAAACGTTGTAAGGTATAACGATGAAATTAATAGTAGTTGGGTAAGTAGCTATAGCTCAGAATGTGTCACTTTGACTGATGCTGTTTGCGACATTCATAGGTCATCGGAAAATCTGGGTGGAGTACTAGATCACTGAGCATGTCACAGGCGTGGTAACGACGGAGAAGATGTCTCTCGCGATCTTGCTTGCGACTGAGTGTGAGGTTCGGGAGGTGGAACAGTTGACAGAGTCGCACCCTCGTGCTTCTGCGAGTCAGTCGTCCGCATGACCTGCACAGACTCATCGATGGAATCTTGGTCGACGTCTTGTTGGCCGTCACTCTCAGCAGCAACGGGAGTGCGTCGCCGTGTTTGCACCTGCAAGTGCAACCCCACTCTTTCCTCAGGATAAGGACTCGAGGGACTGGATCGGGATGATGGAGGTGAAGGCGTTGACCGTAGTATTTCCTCCATCCTCCGTCTTTCGTTATCCGAAGCAGTGCGTCGTATAGTATCCGCGCTACCCGCCTTGTCGGATGCAGGTTCCTCAGTTCTTGTGAGTACCTCCATTGTTCTCTTCTTCCTCTCTTCCTCGCCTTCCCAGCCAACCCATCGCCCGTCGACAACGTATCCTTCCTCCTCTTCCACGCCTGCCAACAAATCCGCGACACCCCCGTAGAACCTTTCCGCGCTAAATCCTACGTCTTTTCCCCGGATGAAAGCATGCATGTCTTTGAAACCTGATTGTCAAGTTGAATATCAGCGCGTTCATCAAAGGACGAGCCATCGAGAGGGAGGACACCTACCTGCAAGGCTGGTAAGATTGCCTGCAAGTCCACCTGTCCAACCCACGAGATCGAGGTGGTTAACGTTGCGCAGCGTACCAAGATACGTGCCCCATTGTGCTGACTGTACGGATACCAAGCCATCGTTCGGTCCCTCCTGTGCTGCTAGGATGGAGTGAGGATACCTATGAGCGATAATAAGTTATGTCCATATCTTTTCTAAGGTGATAATAGGCTAAACTCACTTCCAAGTATCGATTAATCCAGGTTCGTACTCTGCTCCCCAACTGAAGTACCGTACACCTTTTACATCCGGCGTGTTGTCATTGAATTCCTTCATTGCCTCCTTAGTGAGACACTCGAATGCCTTGCCATCGCCCCCACCATTTGGAAGAAACTCAAGGAGAGTAAGGACTGCTGGAAGGTGAGCCGAGGCAAGGGAAAGGAAGTGGGAAGCAAAGGAAGAGCCGCGATGAGGTGTGGCAATTGTGGTCAAGCTGAGGACGCGAAAAGTGCGTTGGGTGAGGTGGGTAATGAGATAACGACAATCAATGCCACCCTGATGCACAAGTGAGGTGATGAAAGTTTGGTGGCGAAAAACGTACCATGCTATGACCTATTAGGTGTACATCTCGACCGGGATATGTTTCCGATATCTTCTTTTCAAGGACCTTTGCACGATCGACCGGTGAAGAAGTTGCGGGGACACGAGTGATGAGGACCTCGCATCCATTGGCCTCAAGAACCTCCTTGATTCCCCGCCAATGTGAAACTTGTAGGGGCGCTATAGCAGGTCCAATCGTGACAGAGTCAAAACCCAGGAGACCATGGCAGAAAACGAGAGGGGCATTTGGGGCACGGACTAGGAGATCGAAGTTTGGCAATTATTAATGATATGCAACATGAAGACGACGTACATTTCTTTCCGAGATCACCATCGAGCAAATGAGATTCATTCAGCACACTTGTTACACTGTCCCTGCTGGTATCCGGATCTGATGGGAACCACCATCTGCGAAGAGAAGGGGAGGGGGGAATTTGTGGGACTGTGGATGTGTGTATCGAGCGGAGGGTGTCGAGGGACGAACGTGTAGATGAAACGGTGCGAGAGAGCGAGAGCGAGGGGGAAAGGGTGAGAGTGACAGAGGAGCCCGACGTGGTCGGTGGAGTTGGGGAAGGAGAGGTGTATCGGAGGCTGGATATTAGAGGTGGAGGTCTTGAGAGGGAATGGGAGGGCGAGGACGAGGAAGCGAGTCTGGCAGGAGGAGGTGGAGAGGGCAAGATGCTGTTGGTGAGAGCCTCATGGAGTGCTTCTAGCATTGGTGAGGGAGTGCGGGAAAGAGGCGGAGACGAGGAGGGGGATGACCGGGAGCGCGAGTGCGCCTGGGAGGGAGGGTGCGAGTGAGAAGGAAAACGGAGGAGCGGTGCGGTGGATGATGGCGAAGACGCATGGTGCAGTTGTCGGGGAAGACTGAGAGTCCTCGAATGGTGGCCGAGTCCAAGACCAACATTGGTCTTTAAGTTGTTCTGCACGGCTGGGAACGGGTCGAGGTGCAGGTAAAACGCGTTGGGCATCGTGCGGGACGGTGACGAGCCCTCCATCCAGCCCGAGTCGACAATCACAAGCCGAGGTACACAGCAGTGGCTGTGTACCCTTTGTGTACCTTCCCTCACTGGTCTGTTTCAGGCCGCCATGAGCAAGCAACAGCGACAACTCTCGTCGTGCAGTTCCGGTGGGACATAAGTATATCGGAATCACCAGTCGTGAGTTGTGACCATGCAGTTTTCTGCGCCAACGAGTCTTTGACAGGGGTTATTTCCCTAACTGGGTCAAGTAGGCTTTGGCGGATTCGCGATCAAGTAGCCCCGGCACACGATGAACTCGCCAAGCCAACACGTTCTCTCGTTATATCGAACCTACCTTCGTCAAGTCAGAGCACTTCCACACACTTATCTCCGGTGTGCACCCTCCCCACACCTGCCTACTAATACCTAATGCGCAGCAGTCTTTTTTTCAGGGTCAAGGGCGCAGACGACTTCCGTTCAGTACTGAAAACTAAGTCGATCGAACTTTGTACGAAAAAGCTGAAGAGGGTGTCAAAGGCGAGCGCTTTTGTGTTTTTCGCAAGTTCATCCGCCTGATTACATCCCGGCACAGGACTTGCAACGGCTGCGAGCTGCCAATGGAGGTGAATCCGCCGCTTTCGATCGCATACTTGACATAGCCTACGGAAGGGTAGGAAAGTTACATCGGGAATTGATAGAGGTATGAATGCCGGATCCCATGTCCACTCCCTCGAGCCTCACAACGCCTACTAGCCCTTGCTCTCGGATCCGAATGCTCCGCTCCTCCCCCACACCAACCCACGGAAAGAGAAGACCCGTCCACCCGTTTACTCTCCGGAACTTGCTAGTCTCCTCACTTCAGGCATTTCACGCACGACAAGGGCATTGCAAAAACATCACCTTGTTTCACCCCCAGGGTTACCGGTATCATCAAAATTTGAAGATACAGCGCTCTTGGGACCACTAAGCAGGCGTCGCGAATACAACATCCGGTGGCGTTTCTTCAAAAGCGAATGGAAGAAGGTGTACCCTCCTCTTCAAGTATCGCTGCAGCATCCCGCATATCAATCCAATACGCGCATCTCCCCAAATCATCCACTCAGTTTTGGTTTCCAGGATACTGCCACACTCCAGGAGTTGCTTGCGTTAGCGGGATTTCCTTCAAGGTTACCTGACCCCCCTAGCAAGCAAAGGAGACTACAGCGAATCCAGAAAACATCTGACACGAATCCATTTGATGGAAATCTACCAGTTCGATGGCTTCGACGGCGATATCAGGCGCTTCTGGGCAGGGTTCCGCTTCTGATACATCGATCCCTACCGCAAGACAACTCTAAACGTACCTATGACGTTCAACTGGCAGACAACGCGATGACTGCTTCCAGACCACATTCATCGCGACTTCGTGTCGTGGATACAAAGGACGTTACATGGATAGATGATGTCCACCTTATAGTTCAATCTGAGAGACGTAGCAGATAATTCGACGTGCTACTCCTGTTTTCGCTTGTTTTCACACCTACAACCTCATATACACTCAACTTCAGAGAACTCGTTCCCGGTGAGAGTCATAGATATGATCAGTTAGATACGTCAAGAATTTGATTCGGCACTCTCTAGCTCTAACCCATGCAGCTCGATGCTATACATGCCATAGTTGCGGTCCGCAGCCTTGGATGCTGCAGAGTCACCGAGGCTCTGATCTACTCCACACTGGAGGTTCAGAATAACTTTATATTCGTCAAAGGAAAACGTCTTGCTTGTGCGGATGCTATCAAGCAAGCCCTGCAGGATCTCAAGTAGTTAGGATCACGTACAACCAAGTGAAGAAACACATACTTGAGGTCGCAGCAAGAAGAGTGCATAGTATTGCCTAGCCCTTTCAAATTGCGCAAACTGTTCACCATCACCGATGGTGCGAATACTTTGTTGGAGTGCTCGGATGTTGCGATTGATTTTCTTCATACCAAAGTCATTTGCCACACGTATTTGGCGAGCGTTGCTGACCAGTAGTTGTTCTACCAAATCTTCCAGCCCGAAGAATACGAAACTGTGACCGCGGTTAGCTACGGGTAGTGGTCAGAATACGAAAGTTTAACAGACTTGTGTTCGTTTTTAAGCAGCGTTGTAGATGTGAATTCGTCAACACCGCTAAGCTCCGAATTCAAATCAACAATGTACGGATCCGGCTCTCCAACTTCATGGTCTACTTGGTAATTTCCCTGAATTAATAATGTTAATAGGTGCATTCATTACATATCAGCACCTACATGGCGAAAGGCTGCATCGAGATAGTAGATGGTCCTACAGCGAACTTCTATCCTGATTGTATGTAGGATAATTTCGCCCAACTGCGAATACGTCTTCAACAACGCACCAAAGCGCCTGAATTTCATGCAATTAGTAGATATATAGCCCTCGGGGAATACACCTACAATGCCATCTCGTGGGATAGAGGTAAGCTGAGTTGGTTGTCTTTGGAGGTGTCATGTAGGAAAGGGAAAGACAGCGAAGATATTTGTGACGAGAATGTGGACACAGGATCCATGAGCGCAAAGGCCGACGTAGGTGAAAGTGCACCTTCAGGAGAAGATTTTAGAGCATTTAGTTCCTGCGTGAACCAGGCCTGGGAGGCATACGTCAGGAAACAGTGGTCAGTTCAATAGACTGGCCCACATACGACGCTTCGATAGAGGCTGCATAACGCAGAGATGTTGCGGACCGAGGGATTAAGATCACCTTTATCCAGAGAGAACTGGGTCAGGTAACCTATTTCTAGATGGCTTTCCTGTCTGCATAGCTGCTGCTTAATCACACAATCCTGGTGGTGAAGTCGCCGTAAATTTAGTCTGCACCGGGACGCAGTCTGAAATGAACTGACCTCTGCCACAAAAAGCTCAGATAAACATGGGCTTAGCTCAGATTTCTGTGCCCATTGAGCAGCGAGTGACGGTGATGAAGGAACTTCTGTTCCGCCCTTGGACACGAGATCCTGGAAACGATGGCTGCATCGTTGATAGAATTGGATGATAACGCCGACAATAAGCCTCGAGTAATTCTCGCGATGAAACGGCGTCGTGCGAAGCATTGCGCATAGTGAATTGATCAGGGCGATCAGCTGCGTAGCTGCCTACGGAAAGTTCAATGAAGACCAAAGTTTCCAACGTGGACAGCGAACCTTGAGAATGGGCCGGGGACTGAAGCGGTTCGACAAGATATCAGGCTGGAAGGCATCAGGAGCTGTATGAGGTCAATTCACAAACCAGACGTTTCCATGTCGAATGATCGCACCGGACACTGCATGATGGAACAACAAAGATATCTTCTCCTCCAGCTGTGGCAAATATACCTTAAGAACGAAATCATCCAACACTTCGCTTGCAGATCGCGCGCTCTCCAGGCCATCAGGTAGTATGTTTGCAACTCTACCCAAAAACGCGAGGGTTGGCTGGAACAAAACAGTAACATGGAATGCGTCTGGTTTGATCAACAAACGATGATGTTGTCCAGCACCAAGGATGCGCTCATCATTACCAAGAGAGGACAGGGCACTCTGCACCGCATTCTCCGAGGAACTCTGTACGAGCCCCGGCATGGTATCTCGGAGGACCCGCATGAGCTCATCTTCGTGCCTCCGAAGGAATTTTCCTGTTGATTTAGCATCTGTGTCTGCAAATCGAAAGATACCCTGAAATCAATTGTATATTTGACTGGATGAACTGATGGATGTATTGGACGAATACCTTGAGCCTGTCTCGTGTGAATCGCCCTTCACGAAGTACCTCGTTGATGGAAGTGATCGGATTCCGACCCGTAACGGCGCTTCGTTCCTCGTCGGTCAGATAGTCGTTGAGCAGAGTTCGAACCTAACATTTGTTTTGTCAACGCTGGCGTCTTTGACGCTTGGAAGCAAATGCACCTCAGCCTGTATTGCCAACCACATATCGGCTATGGGAAAAAGAGTTCCTGGCTTGGCACCAGAAGAGTCCTTAAAATCACGTCTCTGAAGGTATATTACTGACGTTCAAATCCGGCCAAGACTGAGCTCGGTCGCACTCACTGATCCAATACGGTTGGCTACTTCGAAGACTACGCGTAGACCTTGTGTTACGGCATCCAGCTTGGAATAGATTGTCCAAAAGAGGTCTTTCAGGATCTCCTGATCGTGATGCTTCGAGGTCGACTCCAACGCAGCAAGGCGAAGAGTAGACGCCGTTGTTGATGCGCATTTACGGGCAAGAGCCGTATGAACTGAGCTCATTGTAGCAGATTCGTCGGAAACAAAGATATACCCTCCGTCAGATTTGGATCCAAGGGCGGCAGGTGTGAGAAGGGCTGAACTTCTCTTCGACTCTTCTGCGCGCTCTTCAACTTCTTCGACTGTCGACTCAATCAGTGAGAATATCTCGCTTTGTAATCGCTGCATGACAGAATCAAGAGCGCTCCCCAGTTTGCCCAGAATAGCTAGAGATTCCAGAAGTGTTTCAATGTAAGCGAACGAATCTGCTTCGGGATTGACACTGGAGTGGCCAAGGGGTAGAGAACTACCCGGCACAGCTAATATACCGAGATTCAAAGATGACGACACTGATGCTGATATCGACGTCGATAGCTCTTGCATACTGACACTAGTACGGAAGTTGGTATCGTCGAGGTCATAAGGGGTGTCGTTCGGTCGGGTCGCCAGACTGGTGAGGTAACGCGAAAGACGGGTCCCTTGAATTTTCTGAGGAGGAAAAGATGTTGACGGAGCTCGGATAGAACCGTTTGGGGCATTCGTTTGCGCCAACTGGTCTTCGAACTCCACTTTCGGTACTGAATGCGTTGATTGAGGGTAGTGGACTACAGCATAAGAAACCACGCACGCATTGACTGACTAGGTGTATACGCAGCCCACCGCGTTTCACACCAGAATGACTTGAGGTAAAGATGGTTGTGGAGCTCATCGACTAAGATATCTCGGAGTGCCTGTAGGTGATAAGCTTCCTGGTAGATTGGCAAGATGGTCTGCACGACTTACAGTCTCTTGTCCGATGAGATACGCCCGTAAGTCTGTGACGGCACCAATTTCCTGCATGTCGGGTTTGTTGATCAGCTTGAGGCTTCGTATCAGCAAGACTGAAGCCTGTATAAGGCGCTTCTCTGAGATCAGAGCCTCGAGGGCGTCTGGGACAGATTTTAGATGTTCACTAGGATATATACTCAGCATCCGCGTGCAAGCGGAGAAGCTCGACACACATCTGGTCCAATAATCGCATCATTTCCTCCAAAGTTTGTCCTCTGGCCCACAGTTGAACAAGATCCGCGCGTTTGCTACCGAGGGATTCTTTAGTTTCTTGAAGAGCGACACGTGTTTCCTGGACTTGTGCTTGAGCCTGCCCTAGGTGATTCAACAAAGCTGCATGGTGCGGCAATGCATCGGCGAAAGCCTTGTAGTGTTCTGCCCAGTACTCTGAGTTGGAAGAAAGAAAACTGGAAAGAGATGTTACTGACGATCGACCGAGCCCTTTAAAGCTTGTGACAGCATTTCCTTGGTTTTCCTGAATGAGAACATGCTTTTGCCGGTAGAAGTCTCATCAAGCAAGGATAGGGCTAGGTCTACGTTGTTGAACTGGGAGATGTCAATAGTATTTCCACGACTCAACAGGATCCATAAGCGAATATGCTTACATCGGGATCGATGACAAACTCCCATTCGTCTCTGATCTGGTCCAGGATAGCTAAGGTGCATTTAGTACGTCGTGCTTGTGTGCGGGGGATCGTAAAATATCAACGCTTTGGACTGACCATCGATTTCGCCGGTTTTAGCCTTTGCGGTGGGTTTCCTGTAAGGCATACGCTCTTTTATTCGGTCCTGCCGGGCCTTTTCTCGTTCAACTTCCAAGCGTCGTTCCAGTTCATAGCTGCCTTCACCATTGCCATTGGTGAACTCACGCCTGCGGAAATTAGTTTCTCCGGCGTCTCTGAATGCGGCCATGGCTGTAGAGAGAGAGGGAGAGGTCATGGTAGACGAAAAGGGGGATCCTGGTGATTCGCTCGTCGCGGGGCGGGGAGGGTCTAGTCTAGGTTTGGTCGGAAGAGATGTGCTGCCTATGGGACGGTGTTGAATAGAAGCATCTGAGAGTGTCGTACTAGAGCTGTCCCGACGTTCCCTCGCGTTCAAGTCGTTGACTATGCGGGAGGACGTTGAGGTACGTTCGGAAGCGGACTGATCAGAAGGTTGACGGGGTCTCAGGTCCGATCTCTGCGGACGATGAGGACGATTCGGGGATGAGAAGGGGACAGGCTTTGGGGAGGAGGAGGAGGAGGGGGCGTTGCTGGGGGTGGATGGAAGGGAGGGGGGTCTGGCAATCTGAAGAGGGCGAGTTGGTGGGAGGGATGTTGGGTAATTGAGCGGGTTTGGGAAGGGTTTGGATATCGACGGAGTGCGAGTACGACGAGAAGTCGACTGCGACTCGAACGGCACGCGCGACATGGTCGTCCTCGTCGTTGTACTTAAACCCGTCGCACTCTAAACCAAATCTGGTGCCTATCAATGTCACTTCCTCCGTTCCTCGTCCCTCTCCAGCCACCCCGCACTGCCCGCTTCCGGCAAGACACCAATGTCCTCGTCCACTGGTGGTCACCCAAACTCGCTGGCATGCTCCCCAGCACCCTCTTCCTGTTCATCCCAGGTGTGCAGGCCCCCCCTTGCATCCTCGCGGCATTTAATTTCCGTCTCTAGGTAATCCTGGTGTCATAGACTTTTATACGCGCTTCCTCGACACCATCCACGATTTGGATACCTCAGGCACACTTGCCCTCCTCGCATTCTCACATGTCGGCCATGCCCCATCCTTGGCCTCAAAGCATCCTCTTTCAAGCCTCCACTCCTCGCAGTTCAGCTTGACATCGCAGCTCCAAAACGCCCTCAGCATGTTTGACGCTGTACAGTCCACCTTTGGTCCCTCCGTTAGGGTAGTTCTGGCCGGACACAGTGTCGGCGCTTGGTTTGCCTTGCAGGCAGGTTCTTGCTTGTATCTCGCACTTATGACACTTGTCAAATGATATTTCCATGTCAAGGTTTTGAAACTGCGTTCCAATGCTGTATCCCGAGTATTCCTCCTCTTTCCTACTATTGCGGATATTGCAGACACTCCTAACGGCAAGAAGCTCTCTGTTCGTGATGCTCTCACCTCGGTGTCTTTGCCCCGTCCATTCACATGTGTTTTCGTACGCCAGTGGCTTTTTCATGCACCTTTACCTCGTGTGATAGCCAACCTTGCGGTTTGCCTCTGCTATCTACCTGTGCAGATCCTTGGCTTCCTGTTCCCCTCGTATCCTCGTTCGCCATTAAATGCATTGCATTCATTTGTGCGGTCACCTCAAGCAATATTCGCCGCGATGTCGATGGCTCACGATGAAATGATCAACATTCGTCGGTTGGATTGGGAGCTTCTCAACAGACACAAGAATATGTTGTGGTTGTACTTTGCACAGCGCGATGACTGGGTTGGTCAACAAAAGGCCGTGATCCATGATGCATTTGGAGGAGATGGGGCCCGCATTTTTCATGGCAAATCAGATGTTCGACATGCGTTTTGCATCAGTAAGACAGTTTCTACATTCTCTGAGAACGCGCTTACGATCTTGGATAGATCACAGCGAGGAGATGGGAAGACAGTGCCACGAATGGCTGGTACGGAATGATATGAATGAATGAATTTATTATTTATTAGTATTGAATAATTTATTTGGCTAACCAATAAGATGTCACGTGAGAGAAATGCTGACCAAGCCTCGTCTGGGAGTGGTCGCAGCGTGTTCCGGAACGCGTCGTACAACGCGTCTCATTGCCGCGAGCAGCCAGCCCGTCGCGATGGCTGACCCACTTTCTGACCCAGCTCTCCTTTTTAGCCCTTCCCGGCTCTCCCCTCTCACTTCTGTAGAGTCTATTAATACCACACCTCCCCCTCAGCTCACCATGTCGACGCGTCCAAAATATAAATGTTACGTAGAGGCTCCACCACCACTTTCTTCGTCTGCCAGGAAGCTTTACCAGGGAGCTCCAGATTATCTTGGAGGTGATCCAGACTTTGTGCGCGATGACCTCGACACCGTCGTCGGCGAGTACCCGCCGATTGACACCCAGGGTAAACCTTCACATTACTTTGTGCGTTTCAAAGATGGACTCGCACGTAGGGTCAGTCACAGTTCCCCATTGCCATTTCCCCTTTACGAACCTTATTTAATTTCCTGTAGATCTCTTCGCGCACATTCATTGCTCGCTGCAGCGACCTTGTCAACGAGTACCGTACGTCCTGGAACGTTGCCTGATGTCCTATTGTCTTATAGTCCATTCAGAGCGCCGAAAGGCACAGGGTCTACTTGACCATTTTGATCCTGCTTCCGATGATGTCCACGAGCACTCGCGAATGAATGCTAGGACGTCAGTCGATGCAGTCACTCACATCGCAACTTCGCAAGCGTCCTCCAAGAGTGACACATCCCAATCCCCTCCTCTTTCCGATTCTCCTCTAACGGAAGAGGAGGACGACAGAAGTGGGGATGAATATTTCACTAGCCCGCCCTCGACTCGCAAACCCAGCCGCCTTATTGCAAGCAACAGGAAGCTCACACAAAGCAAGCTTCCATTCAGTCCCAAGAAACTTCGCAGTAATCGCATACAGCGAGAGCCTTCGGTCTCTGACTCCGGAGATGATCTGGGCGGCTACGGTCAAGTTGATTCTGATGTAGAAATTCTTGTGCCTAGAAAGTCAACACGTTTACGGAGGAGCGCTCGCTCTAACCTCACTGATGGTCTCGTCGACGAGGGAGAGTCGGACGGGGACACCTACCAGGACAGCCCTCGACGTAAAACCAGAACGCGAGAAACCGGGAAAAAACTCAAAAAGAAACGGTCTGCTACAGCCCGTCCTGCCTATGGACACTTTCGTGACATCCACGATCTTGATTTTGATTCCTACGAGGACGATGCAACCTCAGCCCTTCGCGCCCATAGAGACATCTGCGAGAAATGTCACAAGCCTCCCGCTCACGAACTGTTGACGAAAGCGAAAAAAAAGGGAAGACGCAAGATCAAAGATGACGATGGCGAATCCGACGATGGCGACGAAGACCACGTACGAAGTTTGGGAGGCTGGGTTCGATGGTTTGGATGTTCAGGGATCTATTCCTTCATCCTGCTGACATGATTTTACAGCCTCAAATGTCCTGTGGTCGCCCATTGGAAATGTCTCGCGAAAACACAAAGGGATGAGCTAGCGCGAGCTGCTCGTGCTCGTGATAAAGATCGATTGAAAGCGCAAGTAGAAGAGGCTAGTGAACCACCCGTCGGCGATTTGCCAGATCGCGCCGAGCTTGACATCAACCAGACAACTGAGTTCATCTGTGGATTGTGTATGAAGGGTGGTACTTGCATGGGATGCTTAGAGGTGGCTCTGGAGCCCGACCAATCTCTTGTGAATAAGCCACCTCCCTGCAGATCCTCCCTTGACCCTGCACCATGTAACGTTCCTGACATCGAGATGGTCGATAACACTTCACTTGTTGCGGACGACACCTCGTTACAGCCTTCCCAGCAACTCCTCTTCAGATGCTTTTCTTGCAGGCGACTTGCTCATTATCGACATCTTCCTGTCCCAGAAAATGCGGCTTGGGAGGATGCAGACCTTGCAAGTTACTATCAAGGGGAAACTGGCTGGCGTTGTGCTGATTGCACTTCATACGTTTATCCACTGGATAAAATTTTGGCTTGGCGACCCTACCCTCAAGGTGTTGTTGAACCCACTTCAGCGAATCCACCCGATGCCAAGGCTCCCCTTCCTCGGGAATACTTAGTGAAATGGGCGGATCGGAGCTATCGACGGACACAATGGGTGCCCCATATGTGGCTGGTTTCGACCAACTTGTCGAAATTGAAGCACTTCCTTACTAAAGGTTCCAAAATCCCGCTTCTCGACGAACCGGTATCGGACGAGATAGCTATGGATGTCGACCTTAATGATGTCGACAAGCAGCCGATTGCCTTTGAACCTAGCACAGACGTTACCTCTGAAGTCGCCCCTTCAACTGAGCCGAAGCGCATCTCACTTGGTCCTTTACCCGACGCTGAGCGTCGAATCCCTCCAGCTTGGAAGACTATCGACCGCGTTCTCGATGTGCGGTTCTGGAATCCCTCGTCAAGCGCGAATGGGAAACATAAGAAGGGTGTCACTCGTAGGGATCGAGTCGATGGGTCATCCCTAAGTCCTCGACGAGAGCTAGAGCGGGCTTACGTGGAGGGTGAACAGCCTGATGAGTCATTAATGGAGGAAGTGGATGACTGGTTGTCAAGGACAGGTGAAGTTTTATCTGTTGAGCACATCGACAAAGTCATATGGGTATTCGCTAAGTGGGAGGATTTGGGGTATGAGGAAGGTCAGTATCCCAAGTTTGTATGTGACGATACTTTATTAATTCCTTGTCAGCAACTTGGGATTCTCCACCACGCCACGGAGAGCCTGGGCATGGTGCCTATGAACGCGCATTCCAGCACTTTATCGGTTCCCGGGAAGTTTTTGTTAAAAAGACGCGAAAAGAGATTGTCGAATTGGAGGCTCGTGCCGAGAATGGTTACGGTACCTTTGCTCTCAAACGAGATCTTGATGAACAGCCTGATCTTGGGCAGAGTATTCAACTCAAGCTCATGAAATTCCAAGTTTGTGGTTCTAGTCTGATCAAACGTTTTGCTCATAAGCCTACAGATCGATGGGTATAACTGGCTTTGCGACAACTGGTGGAATCGACAGCCTTCCATATTAGCCGATGAAATGGGTTTGGTTCGTCGTTCATTGCCTTCTTTCTGCCTGGTCTGATATTCTCTATGTAGGGCAAAACAGTTCAGATTGTGACGTTTCTCGGGACGTTAGCCGAAAAATTCAACGCGGCTCCCGCGCTTGTGGTTGTCCCAAACTCCACAATCACCAATTGGGTTCGGGAATTTTCGCGCTGGGCTCCCAGACTCAGGGTTGTACCCTTTTTTGGGGAAGCTAAGTCGAGGGATGTGATCATGCAGTATGAGCTATTTCATGAACGGAAGCGTGAACCAAAATACCATGTTCTCGTCACTACATATGAGACTGTCACGAACCCCAGGGATTTTACCGCTGTCTTCAAGAGCGTGAGTCGTTGGGAGATCCTGGTGGTCGATGAGGGTCAGCGCCGTGAGTGTCTCTCTAATAGTTTTGAATCTTGATTTCATTTCCGTCCCAAGTTAAAAGCGACAACAGTCTGCTCTTCAAAAAATTAAACGAGCTCAGGCTCATCCACCGGATTATCATGACAGGGGTCAGTCAAATTTCATCCACCTCAATTTATCCTCCAACCTCTTCTAGACTCCGCTGAACAACAATATTCGTGAACTATTCAACTTGATGAATTTCCTTGACTCCGATAAGTGGCAGGATCTTGAAGCACTAGAGAAGGAGTATGAAGAGCTCAGCGAGGACCTAGTGCGCCAATTGCACGTGAGATTAAAACCGTACTTCCTTCGCCGCATCAAGAGTGAAGTCCTTCAGCTCCCACCCAAGGTATTTACATGACCCCTGATGTATCGTCCGCTGAACATATATTTGGTCAGAACGAGGTCATTGTGCCGCTCTCATTGACTCCTTTGCAGAAGGAGATCTATCGATCGGTTCTCAGTGAAGTTTTGACGCAAAGTAAATGGGCTAGATAATTAATTTTGCGTTAGGCCAGAATCTAGACATCCTCAAGCACCTCACGCAAGTGTCAACCGTTAAAGCAGGTCGTGCAACAACCTCCAAGACGAATATGAACAATATGCTGATGCAACTGCGAAAGTATGTACTCGTGCAGGTTGCCATTGACCATCCTTATGAGTAGTGCCAGATGCATCCAACACCCATACTTGATCTCGGATGACATTGAGCCTCGTGGCCTTGAGTCACGCGAGGCTCACGAGAAACTGATCGACGCTAGTGCGAAACTTCGACTACTGAGATCACTGTTGCCGAAACTCAAGGCAAGAGGGCACCGTGTACTCTTATTCAGTCAAGTAAGTCTCGTTTCTTCGTGTAGCTCGAGTGTCTTTAATTGATATCTTTAGTTTGTCATTGCTCTCGACATCATCGAAGACTTCTTAAGAGGCGAGAACTACAAATACCTTAGAATCGTGCGGTTATCAGCTTTTTGAGTTGGTCTTAATCTACCCTTTCTCCAGGACGGCGAAACGAAACAAGCGATCAGACAGAAGGGCATGGATGAGTTCAATAGGCCAGATTCGGAATATTTCATATACCTGCTTACCACTCGTGCTGGTGGTGTTGGTATCAACCTCTACACAGCAGACACAGTGATTATACATGACCCGGATTTTAACCCGCATCAGGTCAGGGAACATTTTTCTCTCCTCAACTCCTTGGTTCATAACCATATTACAGGACCTTCAAGTATGAAGATATTTCGCTTTGTTCTCGTCATATTCTAAACACGTATCCAGGCAATTGCTCGTTCACATCGTTATGGTCAACGGAAGACATGTCTCGTATTCAAACTCATGGTGAAGGACTCTGCCGAAGGTAAGTATTGCTATTTCAAGAATTATCCCCGTCAAACGTCTCGCAGAGCGAATCATGCAGGCAGGCAAGAAAAAGCTAGTCCTCGATCATCTGATCGTACAGAAAATGGATGACGACGAGAACGGCAGCGATGACATGAGATCAATTCTCACCTTCGGTGCCAGGGCGCTCTTCGAGGAAGGGGACCAGGGTTCAAAAGATATTGTTTGTGCGTAATATCTCGGCTCTCTTTGCAGGTCCCAGCTCAGCCACCACACTCAGACACCGACCATGACCTTGATAAGCTCATCGAGAGAACAGAGGTCGAAGGGGACAATGGGAACATTACCAACGAGCCCGGTCTAAAGTTCAACTTTGCTAAGGTATGGGCAGCAGAGAAGGACGTCCTAGAAGACGTTGGAGACACCGTGCCCGACATCGACCATGGAGATTCATGGGCCCAGGCGCTAGAACGTATAGCTGCTGAGAAGTCTGCAGCCAAAGAGAAAGAGGTGACAGGTCGTGGTGTTCGTCGAAAGGCTGCTGCCGCTTTTCCTCAGGTTTGCCCGAAAGATCTGCACTGTGTTCCATGACCGATTCACGTCCTGTAGCAACAACTCGACTTCTTAGAGGCAGAAGAGTCTCCCGCCAATGTTAAAGGCAAAGGCAAAAAGAAGGGTCGATCATTGAAATCTGGGACATCGTCGGATTCTGACGCATATGATGGTTCCATTCATCATGGTGCCGGTGATGACACCGATGCCACGGCGGATTCAATGGATGTTGACCAGGAAGTTCTATTGGCTCCAGCATGGTCCGGGAAACAACCGCGTAACCTGTCCGCTCCGTTCTCAACTACACAATCCGGGTCAACCCTTCCACAGCACGGGGATCGACAGTGCGGTCTCTGCGGACACAGCCATGAACCTGGTGACTGCAATATGATGGACAGTGCCTCAAATCTCATGGAGTACCGGGAGATCTTGTTGAATCATACTGACGATGAACCATGGGAATACAGAGTGCGTATTCATCTATGTCCTGTGAAAGTGTCATATTCAAGTAACATGCACAGAAAGCTGCTATCGACGCCATAGAGCAAGCGTTGTACGATCGAGGTCATGGCCATATGTTGGTCGGTCAACCTCTCAAACTGGTCTCCAAACCGGGATTCGCTTCGACGTCTGTGAAGACCAGCGGGTCAGGTAAACGTGAATCGGCCCTCGAAGACCACCACAAGTCCTTATTGAAATTGCCTGAGCGTCCCCAGCCGGTGGTCGTGTATGAGGATAACCAGGGGTCTTCCCACCGAGATCGGGGGACCATTATGGATGGACTCTCTACGCTTCCAATAGACCGCTCGTTGCCAGTGGTACTGCCCTCCAAACGCATGTCTTCACCTGGTGGAGTGCCTGAGAATCCGACGAAGAAGCTGAAACAGAATGTGTTTTCTGGTTGCCCAGTGTGTCTCGGATTCTACCACCCTGTTGAGAATTGTCCAGTGATCCACCAGGATACCCATAGGTCTGTCTGCAGTTGAACAAAATTTCTCTCTTATCTAACTTGGGCATTAGTATCACAAAGCATATTTTGCGGCTATCTGAGGACCCGTCTCAAGCGCAGGTGACCAAGAAACTTCGACATCTCCTTAAGCGGCGAAAGCGAGAGGCCGAGGAAGCAAACCAATCTGGCCGAGATGACAGGATGCAACCATCACCTTAATCTGTCCATAATTCTCACCTCCCCTCGAACTATGAGAAAGACTTATGATAGGCAATGCTGTAATCTGGGTAATTTTATTTACTAGACCTACTGTATTGTACATATGGCCAAGTCGTATTCTGTCAAATATACTCGATCGTTGACGTTGGTCATGCGTATCATACTCCGACACTGGTAGCATCATACGTAAAGGGATGCCTCCTCTCTGCGGGCAGACACATTTCTCTCACCACCATCTCACGAGACAGCTCTCCGCTCGAATCACACGGTTGTTGGGCAAGGTGCTCGGGCAAAATTAAATACCTCTGCTAGTCGAGGGTTCAGTATTATTTGCCAGGGTGATGGTTCTTACTCCCCGTCTCCGAACGTTCAACATCGCAGATCCATCGCCTATGGAAGTGGAAATGGTTTCTGATTCTGGGCCAAATCCAAGCTCGCGCAAACGGCAGCGATCTGTGACGTACGACGCGCCCCCAGAGGATTTGCCAGAGTTACCCAAACTTTCTGGGGAGATTCTGTTGGAAGTGTTTACTCATAGATCCCTCCGACTTGCATGCCACGCTAAATATCGCGACAACGAACGTTTATCGGTTCTCGGGTCCTATATATTGGAGATGATGACGACGCAGCTACTGTTTAGCAGGAAACCGATGTTAACGAGAAACGAGATTGAGGTGAGCGCAACTACCATGAACTCACAGTGTCATGAGACGATGTTCTAGGAAGACGCAGAGACAAAAGCTATTATCGGTGGACATCATCGACACATGGGCCAATTTCTATCGACTACGAGATGAACTACGCTACGACCCATCGTTTCAATCATCTCTAGGGGAGGCCGAGGTAGGTGGTGCGTCTGTCCGATTCGGTAAGATCTGCAGTACTGAAACTGGAATACAGCAAGGACGTCTGCTCTTTCTCGCTTACCTCGGCGCAGTCTTCAGCGAGCGTGGACTGACGACTGTCCAACAATGGATCGGAGGCCTCCTACGATTAGCGGTCAGTGTGTTTAAGGATGGAGCGACGTCTGACCTTGGACCTGCGGACTTTGAGGAACAATCCGGGAAGCGACCCAAGGTTAAAGAATCACTGCAGGGATTCTCGACACAACCGTTACAACATGCACTCCCTAGTTTGTCGGTCGGTTATCAGCCTACGCACTACAACCCATACTCCCAGACTACTGGTTCTTTGCCTCTGCCCAAACCCCCGCCTCCACCAAGCGTACCGCCTCCAATACAACCACCTCCGCCAAAGGGGATGCCGAGTTTCGGGAATCCACTGGCACCAGCGCAACCGCACTCAGCGTTTTTGCCGCTATTCAACCAAACAGCGACACAACGAGGGTTGAGTGTCGGGTACCCTGCAACATTCTCCGGACCGCCACACGCGGGAAAGTGGAATGTGACTTGTGTCGGTGAGCAAAGAACGGTTTCTTTACTACAGAAAGGACACAACCTGAGTGATGATCGAAGTGAATGGGATAGAGAAAGGCAAGGGCAGTGGACCGAACAAGCAACTCGCAAAAGAGGAGGCTGCGAGAGCAGCGTACTTTGCGATGGGGTGGGCACCTCGTACGTCCGGTTCTTTTTTTTTATATGGGCTATTTGTTCTGAAAAGACCAACAAAAGGCGGGTAATGTGACTAGTCTTTGGAGTGGTGTTTGACAAGAAAGGGGTTGTCCTAAATAGGAAATATCACTACATTGCACAGTACTTGGTGTTCGTGGGAAGCTTACTAAGGGGTGCCGAGTGGATGCCGGAGATACGAGCAAACGAGTTGCCCATCGACGTCTGTGACGGTTCTTTGCACAGTTGCTGTATTGTTTAGTACAGGCTTTTCGTCGTCGTCGTTGCTGCCATCGTCGCTGCCGCTCAACAGCGCCCGTCGTCATGCGCGATGCCCACCTTGTGCCGTCTGTGTCGATGTCGAACCTTGCCCTGTCCGAGCCCACGCGCATTGACCTGACTGGCGACGACGATGTCTCTCCGTCATCGACACGTGCCCGTGTGGAAGGTAGTAGACCCGGGCAGACGTATCCTTTCCCTTCATACCCGCACTCCATCCCGCCACACGCGCCAAAGCCGCCGCCGATGCTGCACACCCCGGCCTATCACCCCGTCTTTCCAGTCCCTTCGCTTCACCGCCCCTCACCTCAAAATGGCACCTCCCTCATCCATCCATTCACAACCCGACCCACATCCACACACCCAGCAAACAATGTCATTGATCTCACTCATTCCCCCTCTCCTCCTTCCTCTCCCCTTCCCCTTGCCACCCCACTTCCGGATGATCTTTCCCCCAGAACTCCCGTTTGCATTGGACAGCTCACAGTTACCGCCTTGGTTCTCTATCCAGTCTCGTACCTCCAGCTGCATGATCCGACAAAGGCAGAAGCCGATTGGGCAAGCGTGCGTCTCCAGTACGAGCACAACCCTCACAAACAGCCAGGTACAACAGAAACTATCCACATCAAAACTCCCCACATTAAATCCCCCGCTGGTGAACTAAGCCAGGGTGAAGCCTTCGGCATTGTGGAGCAGAAAGTGGCATCCCACCTTGGCCCGATGTTAGGAAAAGGTCTTATCCGATTAGACGCCAAAGTGCGTCGTGGCGTGTCAAATGTGAGCGTACCTCACCCTTTGAACCAGCTTCGCTAGAACCCGTCTCTCTCATCCTACTGCAGCTCCCCATCCTTCCGTTACAGATGCTCGTTTACACTCCAAAGGGTAACATCACCGTCGTCGGAAATTATCTCCACCAGTGCGGACTCTTGCTCGATCACCCATCCCCTCCGTATGACATCCAAAGGCTTGCTAACTATCATTATTGCAATCCGCACAATCCTCCTCCTGGAGGACACCGTCAACCGTTGCCTCCCGTTCGCCCTGGTTACTCCGGCCCAGGAGGTAGCAACTCTCGTTGGACCGCACCTGCAGTGTCTGGAAAGACGCTTGAAATCCAGCGCAGTCAGGTAGAGGAGCTCTTCAAGAGTCTGCGAAGCGGAGATGAGCTCCCTGAGACTGAACCTGGTAACTCTCATTCATGTTCCCGCTCGTCACCGCTTCATCCACTGACTTATTTCATTTTATGAAAGCATATGAAGTTGGGACAGCTCTTTATCCCCATCAGAAGAAAGCGCTCACTTTCCTTCTTGAGCGTGAACGCGAGAAACGTTGTAGTGATGGCCGCTACTCTTCTCTGTGGCAGACCAGGGTGAACCCTCATTCTGGACAGCAATCATGGTTCCATATCGTGACTCAAAAGGAGCTTTTTCATGAACCACAGGAAGCAAAAGGTGCCATTCTCGCTGATGATGTGCGTTGGTTGCTTCTGGATAAGATTACGTAATACCCATACACTCCTATACAGATGGGTCTTGGCAAGACGATCACTTGTGTCTCCCTCATAGCTGCCACCTTGGATGCAGCTCGTGCTTTCGCTGCTTCCCCATTGCCTCCTCCTCCTCCTCCTCCAGATAGAAATTTCCTCGAGGACGCTCTGTCCGCTGCACATTTCTCTGGGAGTGTTTGGGGAATGCCCTGCGCATCTGACTCTGGAAAGGGTAAAGGCAAGGCAGCAAAGGCTCAAGACAAGGCAGAAGCAGAATATGCGCGTGCATGTCGTATCAAGGTCAAAAGTCGAGCGACCCTCATCATTTGTCCTCTCTCAACGGTGTCGAATTGGGAGGATCAGTTCCGTGAGCATTGGCGAGGAGAGGTCTCGGTAGTTGGAGGTGGTGGAATCACCTGCTCTGCGGCCGTCAACACGCCTGGTACTGTCACACCACCCTCTCAGACAACGCTTTCCCAACAAGAACCCAACTCTGACATAAAACCATCGTATCGTCCAATGGGTGGCCGTCCGTTGCGGGTATATGTATACCACGGGAATGCGCGTCGGCCAGACTCAGCTTTCTTAGCCGACTTTGATGCTGTTATCACAACCTATGCAACGTTGGCTTCTGAGTACTCAAAGCAAACCCGGAGTATCACTTCTCTTGAAGTTGATGACGAAGAGGAAGGCGATAGTGATGGAGGATTTGCAGGCGTCGAGATCGATGAACATGGAAATCAGGTGGTACGGTTACCGAAACCAAAGCGAGCAGGGATGAAACGGAAAAAGTCGTTCTCTAATGTTGCAGTCGAGGCTACCAGCGCTCTACAAACCATCCACTGGTTTAGAGTCGTGCTTGATGAAGCGCAGTAAGTCTTGCCAACCAGAGTTTAGCGAGCACAAGCTCACTATGATACAGCTCTATTAAGGAGACTGGCACTGTGGGCAGCCGTGCCTCATGCGACTTGGTTGCTGACCGTCGTCTTTGCCTGACGGGAACTCCTGTCCAGAACAAGCTTGACGATGTTTTCGCGCTGATCAAGTTCTTACGTCTAGAACCCTTCGATGACAAGAACGTCTGGACAGAATTCATCGGAACTCCTGTCAAGTATGGGCAGTCACTTGGTGTTGCCCGGTTGCAAACCATCATGAAGTGCATCACCCTCCGCCGCACCAAGGAAACAAAAACCTCTGACGGAAAGAAAATTCTCAATCTTCCTCCTCGTCGAGACGAACTCCGTTATCTTAAATTCGATCCACGCGAGCAAATGATTTACGACCAGTTCTTCACGGAATCCAAAGCTGAGTTCAACGAGTTGTCGAACAAGAACGAGGTTATGAAGAATTACGTGGGGATCTTGCAGAAGATTTTGCGCTTGCGGCAAATTTGTGATCATTTTGAGCTTGTCGAGGGAAAGGGATTCGGAGGTGTTCAGCAGACAGAACCCAGCAGCTATGAAGACCTTGCGGCTACGATTGAACGGGAGGGTCTCAATCCGTCCCGCGCCGCCGCAATCGTTGCACTGCTGAGGGAGGCGGCGACAACGCAATGCGTTGAGTGTGGCGAGGAACTATGCGTTCCCTTGGAAACTCAACAAATCATCGAGGGTGGGGTATGTATGGACGACGGACCGTCAGCACCCAAACGTGGCCGTAAGGCAAAAGGGACAACGTCTCGCGCCTCAACGAGGACCAATAGCCCGTCGACGTCAACTCTTATGCTAACCCGTTGTCAGCATCTTTTCTGCCTTACATGTTATCGGTTGTGCGTATGTCCTGGATGGCCAGACGTATCCCCGGATATTCGACGGTCATGTTCTGCTTGTCAGACTGGACTTTCTCCTCAGGACGCCATACAAGTACGGCCTGATTGTCAACCACAAGACGTGTCGTTAAAAAGGAAATCTGGCAAGCGGGAAAAGAAGCCAAGGGGAACAGGCCCGGAGAGTTTTATTGCGTCAACCAAAGTCAAAGCCTTGCTCAATGATCTTATCCAATTTTCCAAGGCAAATCCATATTCTGCTAATTATGATCCCGAGTCGATTGAGCTGGAGATGGTTGACGGTCAGGGAAAGCGGGTTGACGATGGAGTTGTCAAGACCGTGGTATTGTAAGTAACAGTTCTGTAACCGAGAAGAAGCTAAATATGTGGCTTCTAGTTCGCAATGGACGACCATGCTGGATAAGTATGGCTGTACTGCCCTATTTTGACGATCATGTCCTCATGAGGTCTTTTAGGATCGAAGACGCTCTGGATGCTGCTGGAATTCGCTACGACCGCTTAGATGGCACCATGAAACGTGACGATCGGACAAGAGCCATGGATGCCCTGAAATACGACCCGGCTTGCGAGATCCTTCTTGTCAGCTTGAAGGCTGGTGGAGTCGGATTGAACCTCACCGCTGCACAACGAGTTTACCTGATGGATCCCTATTGGTATTTTTTCTTCCTTTGAGCCTTCGCATCGCAGCATGCTTAAGCACATGTCACAGGAACCCAGCCGTGGAGAACCAGGCTGTTGATCGTATCGTACGCTATCATTTGATATACGTTAACTGTCCCCCAACTCATAACTTATCCTACAGCACCGTCTGGGACAGACACGCCCCGTCACGACAGTCAAACTCATCATCGAAAACTCTATTGAAGATCGCCTGTTAGAAGTTCAGCGAAAAAAGACTGAGTTGGCCAATATGACGTTGGGTCAGAACTTCAGCAAAGCTGACATGCTGCAACGGCGGATGGAGGAGTTGAACCAGTTGTTTGGGTGATGAGTCACGTTGACTGACGCATGTTTTCATTTTTTCTCCTTGATGAAATCCTTATTTTCCGACATTACTGTAATCCTTACTCGTAGAGCGACTTCACTGTAATTAATAGACAACTTTAACCTGCTGCCTTGCGTACAAGTATACGTATTATAATTGTACCCATTACTCGCGAACCTTAGAACGCAAAGTGGGCCGCGTTCTTCCGTCGCCCCAACGCATATACGAATATCTGGCTAGCGAAAAGACCGAGTGTTATTCCGATGGCAACCCGGATCATGCGTACAGCTAGAGAAAAGCCTGACGAGTACTGCTCCGTCGAACTCGGGTCAACGTCGGTAAGCCCTCCTCCCTGCGCAATGCCAGACTGTAAGAAGACAGTGAGAGCGGGAAGCACATAATTATCCGTCCACGTACGGGTACAAGGAAAAGAACACCTGTGACCATCGAGGTAAAGGCTGTCCCACGAACAATCCGCGAATAGAAATTGCCAAGTAGACCAATGACCAGTGCTCCGAAGGCGGACACGAGGTCACCATCATCAGGTAAGAAGATATTGCCCAGCTTAATGGCGGTGAAGGCCGAACATGCGAAGACGACCATCACTAGAAGCTGCCAGCTCCAGAATTTCTGCATGTTTGCCAGTGATGAAGCAACAGAGTAGGTTGGGACCAGGACGGGCAATAGCCACCAGGGAAGAGGTTGTCGCCACCACGGCCAGCTCGGTTCCCTATAACAGCCTTGGAACACCGTTGAGCATCCCAGTATATCAGTGGATGCGTGGAGGTACTGTACCTCTTAGCAGATAATTCGTGTCAAGGGATGCAGCCTCGGCGAACCCAAACACCGCCCCCCCAAGTGGAAAAGTGCCATTTTCAGCTTGAAAAGAACCATGCAGCACTCTATAACTCGGCGTCTGGTTCTTCTCGAGCGCTCGCCGGGCATGGGGATTTATAACAAGATAGATGTCAGATCCGATGGCCAATCCGAAACCCTGACAAGGCAGACTCCGTAGTCAGAGAGGTGCAAGACTGAATCATTCCAATTGTTGACACCCTACCAAAAAGAGTGTATATATGAGCGCGTAAACCATCCTAACAGATCCACAGAGGATGTTGCGCGACGTCAGCTCCAGTGCGCTAATGACTACAGGGCGAATTGATGGAAATTAGCCGCATAACATGCGTGTGGTGAAACCAGTTTAAAACGCTCACGGATGGTGAAACCTGGTAGGATGAGAACAATTCCTGCGGCGGAGATAGCATTGTAACAGAATAGATCTCCAGGGATCGTGCTCAGTGCTCGTGAGACGAAGGAGACAATAATTGCAATTGATATCCTGTGGCCCGTCGGTAAACAGGAATGCCTAGCACCAGTTGATCAACGACTCACTCGTAAACATTGGCATACGTAGCACTCTTTGACGCAGCACTGAGACCCAAGTACTGGAGAAGGGAGGCGCATAGCCCAGATATCCACATATCGATGATAGAGCCTCCAAATATTATCGCAGAGACCATGGAAGCCGTGAGAAACGCAAAGAGACACCGCGGCCAGAGTGAGTAGATAGGGCGAGCATTCAGTATTTCCTTAAGCTCCTGTGTTCCATCGTCCACCGTCATCTCATCGTATAGTACCTTGCGATAGACGAGGTGAACTTGATGCAATGGGGTTAAAGCGATGCGACCCTTGGCCTTGACAAAGTGAGTTTCGACGGAGGCCACATCTTCATCTCCGAACGTGACGATGGTGACATCCGGAATGTGCACAAAGGCTGCTTTGGCATCAAGTACATTGGACGCTGTGCTCAGCTGTGTGTCGATGCGATGAGAGGGTGAGCCGAAAGTCAGCAAGCACTTTGCCAGCGTGAGTATGAACTTGCGGCGTTTGTCGACATCTGGGTGTCATGTCATCAACTTGACAGGTTGAGGTCTGAAGGTCATACCTTGTACATGCTTGATGATTTTCGCCTCTGTTTTGTTCTGCTTCATGACATTGAGTCGCTGTTTCCCCCCCTGATAAAACTTCCGTCCCTCCGAATCTGCGAGGAGAGGGGGTATACTTTGCAGAATCGAAGCGCGAAGTGCTGCGTGATCCCGAGGGGCATTATCCTCAGGGACGTCGAAGAAACTCGGCCAGTTTGGTTGCGACTGCGATGTTTTTGCTTCGTTAAATAATTCGTCATCCAGCGCTGGGGGGTCTTTCGGGCGACCGGACAGGAAAAAGAAGAAAGGTTTTCTCTTAGGACGCCCTTCAGCCTCTTCCTCGAAGTTACCAGACGTCTGATTAAGATATGCTCCCGGGTGTCGTTCACCGGTTCTAGAATGAACGGGCAAAGTGTCTCCAGGATTCTCGCGGTTCGAAGGAATCCAAGGAAAATTGATCTTTCCTGATGCCTCGGAGAGCTTGCGCTGTTTCGCTGACGGGTTACTCGGCATGATAATGCAGCGATGAGGGACTCAAAGAGGTTGTTAAGGAAGAGAACGGGACCCGAGGATGATGCAGGTTAGCGTCATTGATTTAGACTGACATAACGCCCGGGATTTGGTCCCAGTCCAAGTTTAAATCAGACCAGTCCTCAGAAAGACCTAGCGAAACCATGAATTAGTTATCAAAGAATGGGCAACACAAACTCTACTTGGTCTTGCATGCTTTTACCCAAACCCACTGGTCAGGTGACACGATGATACAGCAAGGTGAGGGAAGTATATAGCGGTTTTCGGGGATGATTGTACAGGACGAGGGACATACGGCCAGACAAGATAACAATACTAGACGCTGCCCTGAATGCCAAGGCAGATTTGAGGATTTTACCATATTTGTGTTGCAGGGGGGAGGTAATCTGTGGGGAGAAGGAAGGCATTCATGCCTTGCTGCGAGAATGTGCTACCACCCAAGCTTTGGTCGGATATCCAAACAGGCAGTTGTTCGTTGGAAGTCATTTCGAATCCCCTCCAAATGCTGTCCACATCTGTAACGTGGTGAGGCATCATCCCCATTTGCATTTGAGGTATCGCATCGGGGTTGGCGAACGACGAATCATATGTAGGCGAGAACGATTCGTGGTTCATTACACCAAGCTGTTGCTGTTCAATCGTCATGGACGTCGTACGCTGAGGTTCACGTGAGATCTTCGGGGAATGCGCAGTAGATGCGGCTCTCCGCTTCTGCCCTCTCTTCAGCATGAGCTGGAGAGTTAAAGCGTAACGTTTTCCAGGGACTAGATTGATAACGTCAGAGGAATACAGGGGTGCAACTGAGCGCTTACTTTGGGACATCATAGTTGCTAATCGTTCAACCTGCGATCGGATGTCCTGTACGTCGCAATCATTTGGGCTAGAGGGAGAAATCACACATATTCCAACCTGGCTGAGACTGGTGGTGCTTACAAAAGGCGAGACAGTCTTAGAAGAAAAGAGGCGGTAAATGTAGCAGCAGCATGCGTGTAGTGGACAGCTACCAGAGGGTTACACCTCGCGAACGTGGGAGGATAAGTTGACTTACCATATTTCATGCCCTCGCTATACGAAGGGGAATTGGCAGTGATGTCCAAGCCCTGGCGCGCGATTTGAATGGAACGAATGGCGAGATCCCTCTGTGCTTTCGGCATCTTCTGCACATCTTCTGGACCATTGATACCCCGCAATGCCGTTGCATTATGAAACAATTCTGCGTGCAAGTGTTGGATTTCCAGGCTTTGACGGTAAAAGGCTAGTGGCTGCGCTTTGGTAACCGCATCCCAACTAAGGATCACGACTCACCTGCATCCTCATACTTCTGGGAGAAGGCATGATCCCATGTTTTGTACCAGTTTTGAAATTCCGAATCGGCTTGTTGGAGGACAGTAAACGTAACATCATCCACGGGGCGGTCGGAGGGTGAAAGTTTGTTGTGGACACTCTCTCTAATTGCCATGAGCTCAACAGTAGAGACAAGACGCATATCATCCTCGATTGTAAGGGGATGCTGTAAAAGCAAACGACATTGCCAGATACTCTCATCGTCCTTTAGGATGGCTGGGCGGCCGGTGCCGTAAGACAACCTAAAGGGTTCTTTGTGACACACCACTGATGTATATGACGACTACTTACTGGTGCTCGAAAAGGTACAAACAAAACCATGTACGGGAGGCGATGACCAGATCGCGGTCTTCGGACCCATCAGTGCCTTTAACCTTGTTCTGCATCCGCCGAAGCAACTTTGGCCATGCTTTATGCAACGCTGTCAGATCCATGAGACCAGTGTCAGAAGAACATCAGAGAATAAGCTGACAAAGTTCCATTGCCATCCGTACAGCATGACCCCCACTTAGCCAGCCATTATCAGACCAACCTGACACGAGAACTAGAAGAACGTTATCACCGCCGACAAACACTCGGTGTGGTAAAACGCTCACTCATGGCTTGAATTGCTTCTACTCGGGTCACAGGAGAGAAGAGAGTAGCACGCGATATGTTCTGAACTGCATCCAAAGAGCGGTTATACGTTTCGCTTGGTGTTCCTGCGAATAGATCGTGAAAAAGACTCGAGATGGCATCGAGGGCAAACTGACCTCCTCCATCACGCACGCGAGCTCCGACCATACAAATAGCATCTACTGCAAACGGAGAACGGTGGTGAAGGACGTCAAAAGTATCGACTCGAGAGTCGAAAACGGGCAAGAATGTAGAGCAACCAGCATAAAATCTACCAAGAAGAGTTAGTTGCAAAGTAAATTAGGCAATGTATATGTTTGTACATTCGGAACAACTCGCGTGCCTCATGCTCGGGTACAAGATTTTGCGTGACAACTGCGACGATCCCATGTTGAGCTTCATGATCATCAAGCTCAAGATGACCCACCATCGGGGAAAATCATGCCACGCGGAATTTTGTGACGAATCTTCCTCCTTTTGGTAGGTCGAGTCTGTCGTTCAGGAGAAGGGGTTCTGGTTCTGCTCTGGGGTTCGCTACTCGCTTCACCACTCTCCTTAACCAGACATCACTCGGTTGTTCAAAGGAGAGATTCGGAGGAATTCCAACACTAACCTTGGCAGCCCTCTCGATTGCGACGTCGGCCAAGCCTCGCAAGACCTCCCAAGGTGCGACGAGACCTGAAGCGGGCAATTCGCCATTGTCGTCGTCGTCGGCTTCAGAGGAATCGGCGCTGGTGACATCGGACGGAGGAGGCAATGTACGTTTTGAACCCGCGGGAGCAGATGGGTGATAGTTCCTGTTGCCATGAAAGCGTTGGGAATTATCCATATAAGGTGCCGCGGAAGGTCCTTGAATGGTGCCGAGGCCAATTGCGCCAATGCTTGAAAAGGGAGGAAGGACGGCTGCTGAAGGAGTAAATGAAGACGACTGCCCGCTGGCAGGATTGGAGTATGATGAGGAATGGAAGTCAGCGGCTGGTTGACCAACTGGAGTAAGGGGTGCCTGAGAAGCGGAAGGTCGAGCGTCTCGAGGGGGTGGGTTGAGGATAGGCGGAATGGAAGGTTGATACGCCGTCGGCGTTGAAGCGCCGCGATGCATGTTGGGGTCGCCGATATGTGAACCATTTGCGGGTGCGGAGAGAGGTGGGGACCCGATGGAAGGGATGGTGGGTGAGTGGGTGTATTGAGCTTGTGAGAAGGTGGAGGGAGAGCGATGAGTGAGAGGGGCGGTGCCGCGCAAGTGGGCGGCGATTTCGAGGAGTGTGTTTTGAATTGCGGCCTGAGTGTGTCTGATATCGGCGACGTGGGCCTCGAGACTGCGGATTCGCCTGGAGAGAGAGATAAGTGCTGGCAAGCGGGGGAGGGGGGACTTACTCCAAACCAGCCTCGCCGGTGAGGGTTGCCTCTCTGGAGGGCTTTTCAAAGAGACACTCGAGACCGGCATGACGACAACGACGACAGGGGGGTGTGTCTGCGCCCTCGCAGCGCATCTTCTGTTTGCGACAGGCATTCTGTATCGGGATGTGGTCAGCGTGCGGGGGGATGGGATGAGGAGTAGGATAGATACGCAGGCGCCTTGGAAGATGAATATGGTCAGTTCGGGGAGGAATGGGGAGGGATGTGGACGTACGGGGAACACGATTGAGGGTCTTTACTTGGGGCTTGATGTCTGGTTTGGGAGCGGAGGGGTCTTCCATCTTCTTGGGATGATCCATTGCAAGAGGGAGGGGGCGGAGAGCGTACAACCCAAACAGTGGTCAATAAAAACAGTTGGACGAGTACAAGAACCGTCACGAGCTGGCTCACGTCTCGAACACCTCTACCAAACTAACCCCGCTCACGTGTCACCACAAAACGAACCAACTTGTCTCCGCTTGTCTCCCATGTTCGTCTCCCTGATCTCTCACATCCTCTGGTACGTCCATAGCCCTTCTCCACTGCCCTACCTCATCTTCCATCCTTAGCGCCTGGTTTGCCTTTGCTTTGCCATGCTACGCCACGTACAAGGCCTTGGCGCGTCCTGCTTCCCCTGACACCGTCCAGGCACTCTCCATGTATTGGGCTGTCGTCGGTGCCTTTGTTGCATTCGAGCAAACCCTCGGCCTTTTCCTCTCTTGGTCTGTCCTTCCTCTCTCGTCCATCCCCCGCATGTCCTGAACACACCCAGGTTACCCTTCTACTGGGAATTGAGAACCATTTTCTTATTGTACGTCTCGCTTCCCCAGACACAGGTTCGTCCCTTTTACATCCCCCACCCTTCCCTCTTCTTACCACCCCTCTAGGGCTCTGTTTATGTCTACAAAACTTTCTTTGAGCCGTGGTTCTCAATGCACGAAGTCGACCTCGATGCCGCCATGGATTCCGCACAAAGCAACGCCATCACCTTTTGTCGGACTCGCATCGCTGCCCTCGCTGACCTCGTCTGGAGTTTCTTGAACAAGACCCCCGTCTCTGCTCAGTCCCCCTCCAATGGAGATGCACACGAGCCTGCCTATCCTGTCGACCAACTCAAGGGCCTCTGGACTGCTTACGGCCCTTCCGTCATGGCCGCATTCGCCCCCAAGGACACGAGCGACGCACACGTCGGCAGCAATTCGCACGGGGAGCCATATTCGGTCAACTGAGATAATTCTTGGACTTGACTTTCCTTGCACCAACTGAGATCCACTATTTTTACAAGTCTCTCGAGTCATTCATATCAAACATGTGTATCAGAGATTCAGAACTAGATATACACCAGTGATCAACCTATGAATCGAGTCGGTGCCTCTTAAACGCAGTCTCCACATCGCTCGAGGTATACTCCATGGATATACCGTTATCAGCATAGCACTGTGATATCCTCGCACTGAAGCTCTCCGTCATCCGTTGTAGCTCTTCTTCGCATGTCTTCCATACCCCAACCATCACCGTACCCGGCGCGATCCCGCTGTTCTCTTCTTTCGTCGTTTTTTCTTCCGCTTCCGTAAAGTGCTTTTCCACTCGTCGAAAAAGCACATCAATGTGCTTGCGCACGTCCTTGCCATCAAAGTCTTTCAGCACTTTCTTCAACGAGGATTTGCTATAATGAGAGTTCTTCTGAACTTCGCTCGGCGCAGTCGTCTTCAAAAGTCTCTCCACGCCCTCAAAGAATTCCTGTAAGTCCGCTATGAGCTCATGTCCTGCACAAGCCAAGGAGGGCACACGCACGATCAATTTGGAAAATGGTCTCCGGAGTACGATCCTGACATATGCCGCCAGGTTCTCGTTGTAGATAGCCTCGGCTTGTTTCAAGAACCCGCTAACGGAACTAGTTTCCAATCGGGAGGTCTCGGCAACAAAGTAATGCATGTTTTCTGCACAGATCGATCACATCTGCCACGTGTCCTTGCGCGCAACACACTCACCAACAAGCAACACATGATAATTGAGCTGGCCTTTGTCTTCGCCGTCGCCGTCCAGTGTTGCCATGTGCTTCAAACATTCAAACATGCTGTGCACGATTTTCTCGTATGCCGAGTCAACATGTGCCCGGATCTCCAGTTCATCCGCACCAATTAGCTGTTGCTCGACACGATTCACATAGACTGGGAAATACTTGATGAATTGAGCCACCCCCTTGCGTTTCTTGCTCGTCAATTTCGTTTCATCAACCATCTTGATTTGCTGGTTCTGAACCACGCGGTAAGCAGTCATCCCAATCTTGTCTAGCAAGCTCGCTTACGATATGGCGATCAAACGCGCCTTTAAGCCGGAGATGCTGTTTATCTAGTATTTGAAGGAAAAAGGTACTGCCACGTTCGTCAGCGTCCGCGAGGAAACGCTCGAGACAAGCGATAACGCCGACCAATTGCCTGTCCTTTATCTGAGCGCATGCATGCATTGATAAGGCAAAATACTTACAGCGCATCCTTGGCAACAGCGAGATCAATCCATTGTTTCAACTCAGTAGGCAGGAAACCGAATATCAAGTCCATGGCACCTCGTACTAGCTTTATGGTGGATTGACTGAGACCAGCACTCCTAGCCGCTTGGCGTCGGAAGTAATTATCCAGACCGGCGTAATCAGCAAAGGTCAGACCAGCATCATTGATTTGAAGAAAGTCTGCAATAAAGTCGCTCTCCCGGTAAATATGAGGGGCAATTTGCTCCAGAATGTAACCAAGGGCCTGTTCCGGAGTGAGAAAGGGACCGACTTCTCGCACTTGACGGAGACACGAACCTCAGTTGCTCCATATTCTTCGCCCGCTTGCCCGCCTCGCTCTCGTTCCCGGTTTCGTGTCTCCATCGGGCCACGCACGATGGTACCCGCACGACGAATAGCACCTCCTTTTGCGCTTGTATTGTTCTGCGCAAAGCCTGGAAAGGCGGGTTAACATGGAGGGGAGAGACGGCACAATATCTTACTCTGTTCCACGTCTTCCTCAGGAGCCTTCTTCAACAAGCCAGAATAAATTGAAAATAAGCCTTTCATCTGGCTGTTGTGAAGGTCGCTGGCTGCCGAGAAGTACGCCTGACAGACAATGGATTAGCTTCGAAAGCTTGCACCCCGAATAACGTACAGCACAAAACTTTGAGTACACTGTTTCGTCCATCTCTTTCAGATACAAAAGGAGTCCAGCATATCTGCCAAGATAGGACTCCATGCTTTGATGACTGGATATGATTGGCCGTCCACGTCCTTTCGGTCGGACAATTCCACCGTTATCATCCAGAATTAGTTTGGACTTGAAACGGTATGAGGCACCTGCACTGTAACACCTACACAAGAATCGAACTGACCTGGGCAACTATCATGATGGAGAGGTAATCAAATATGCGTTTGCAGAACTGTGCGTTATAGGTTCTATACTCGTCCAGCCTTTCCATGGTAGCAGCCATTTCTGAAAGAAATTAGATCATGTGACTTGACCAAATGTAAACCCTGACCGGTATCCTGACTAGCCTGAAGTGCTTTATAGAGTTCCGTAGCGGCTTCTTCGAGCCGTTGTACTCCAGTTGGTTTCTCCAGAGACTCTTGGGTGAGTGTAAGCAACGCCTCCTTATTAACTTGAACTGTTTTCTAAGTGTGCTCGGCGTTAGGATATGCTGGAGGTGTGCTAGACGAGCAACATACGAGCAGGTTTTCGAGTTCACTGAGGAGTACGCCTTGGTTTTGCGTTTGAACTTGTAAGCCGCGTCGTTGCGACTGGATGAAAGAGATATCATCCCCCACGGCCTATCAAACTGGTCAGAACAAAGAGAAGCGTCGCCGTGATTTACTTGCGTTTAAATGAATCTTGTACGATGATATCAAACTGTCCATGGCATCGACCTCGCCAAGAGCTTCATCCAGGTATTTGACGACGAGGTTCACCCGATCATCAGATTCCAAGAAAGAGTGTATGTTAGCCTAACGAGGGAGTTACTTGTCGAGCTAAAGCGATCGAAGGTCAGACGGCCCACCTTCTCTAGTGCCATGAGCTCATCAAGCAAACGAGCTTCGACGAGATCTGCAGCCCCCTTTACAGACTTTCGACCGAACACGTCGTCACTTGCCCATTCATAACCTTCAAGCATTTCTTCTACATTGACCATCGTTTCTTCTGCTGTTTCCTCTGCGCCCTCGGCATCCTCTTCAGAGCCCCAATCACCCGCCACAAGCCGGTCGAGGGCAACTTGGTTTGCGGGGTCAAAGAATGAAACGCGATTGTTGTGTTCTCGGCGCATCTGCGGGGCCTCGGGAGGCTTTGGGGTGAAGGTACGTGATTGAGGCTTAGCGGAGGATTCAAAGTGCGTGGGATGATGTATTTCCGTTGGATACAACGAAGATGGACTCGAGGTACGAGGCAAGTCGAGGGATGGCTTGGTGGGCGTGTGGTTTGGACGGGATGGGCGCGGGGACGACGCACGAGCACGAGCGGGCACGAGACTGGATGGAAGAGCCAT